>JAFMOD010000336.1:472213-494164 GCA_019802435.1 Corydoras maculifer
ATGCGTGTGTTTGTGCTTCTCTTGAGCTTGTGAAATACAGAACTCATTCAGTGTTGAACCTGACAAAAAATCCTATTTTGATCCAATATTCATATAAACTTTAGTAGAGAATGGCTAATTTATCTATAGATTGTTTTTAAATAATAATAATAATAATGAATTCATTCATTATCTCCTCTTTATCCTCTATTAGGGTCGCGGTGGGGTTCCCCATGCCCATCCAGGGGAGAACGTCTCGGGCGCTGGGCAGATAGACCCAGGACAGGGCGCCAATCCATTGCTGGGTTTGATCCAATATAACTTTCATAAAGCCAGAAATACTGATAGTAAAAGGCTGTAGATGGCATGATGGTGCAGTAGATACACAGCAACAAGGTCTTGGATTAGACAAGGTTCTTACTGTGTGGAGTTTACATGCTTAACCCCGTTTTAACTGCTGAACTTAAACCCCCTCACAGCATCAGTGTCACTGCAGAACTCCACCACCCAAATTACACCTGTTCTGTGATGCTCCTGACCAATAGAGAACAGAGAACCAACAGGGGACTAACAAAAACAAGAACACGGATGGATTTGTTTTTCATTCATTCATTATCTCCCACTTTGTCCTCTATTAGGGTCGCGGTGGGGTTCCCCATGCCCATTCAGGGGAGAACGTTTCGGGCGCTGGGCAGATAGACCCAGGACAGGGCGCCAATCCATCGCTGGGCACACACTCACACACACACTCTTTATGGGGCAATTTGGAGAACTCAATTGACTTAATCCATGTTTTTGGACTGTGGGAGGAAACCGGAGAACCCGGAGGAAACCCACGCGGACACGGGGAGAACATGGAAACTCCACCCAGATGGGGATTCGAACCGGGAATCCCTAGCGCTGAGAGGCGAACGTGCTAAACACTAAGCCACCGTGCCGCCCTGGATTTGTTTTGTTCCAATAAATGGTCATAAGTCGGCGGTTTCGTTCCAAAAGTATTTAATACATTTTACTGAATAGACTGGCGGCTTAGTGGTTAGCACGTTCGCCTCTTAGCGCTAGGGATTCCCGGTTCGAATCCCNGTGGTTCATGCTTTGAGAAAAGTGCAGCGTACTGATTAAAGAGGTTTAAGTTCATTCATTATCCTTTCGTTAATTATCTTCTGCTTTATCTTCTATTAGGGTCGCGGGGGGGTTTCCCATGCCCATCCAGGGGAGAACTTCTCGGGTGCCGGGCAGATACACCCAGGACTCGCATAAACACACTCTACATGGGGCAATTTGGAGAACTCAATTGACTGGATCCATGTTTTTGGACTGTGGGAGGAAACCGGAGAACCTGGAGGAAACCCACGCAGACACGGGGAGAACGTGGAAACTCCACCCAGATGGGGATTCGAACCGGGAATCCCTAGTGCTGAGAGGCGAACGTGCTAAACCACTAAACCACCGTGCCGTCCTGGGGCAATTTAGAGAAGCCAATTCTTTGAATAGTTTCAAAGTATGTGTATTTGTGAGAATGCAGTGGATTTTAAGAGTGTTAATGACAGACTGACTCTAAACTCTCAATCTGAGTGAGCAGTCTCGATGCCTTCCCTCTCAAACCAATGCTGCATTACTGAATACACATAGATGTGACAGAATAATTATCTTATCTCATTATGTCCTGCTTACTCGTATACATGCAACTAGGATCGCTGAGGAAGAGGGTTCCCCATGCTACATCCAGGGGAGAACATTTTGGGTGCTGGGTAGGACAGGGCTTCAATCCATTGCTGGCACACACACAGGAACACGTGGTGTATAGGGGCAATTTAAACCGGAAAACCCAGAGAAAACCCATGCTATGCTTTACGCATTTTGCTATTTTCTGCCAAAAATCATGCAACTATTGTATTTGTTCTATATTGTAATGCTGTCTTTGTTGTGCACCACTGACGATCTTTTTATTTAATGATTCTTTTTGCCAAAGATAGATTTAATAAACCGATTCCAGATATAATGGGAAATAAATCTCCAAGCATTAATAAACAACCTTTATTACATATTAAGTCTAGTTTTTAGGATCTGATTTATATATTACTGCTTATTTGAGCTCATTTGTTGTGTGACACATTAAACATTAAATAAAGACAGTCGTTCTAATTGCATGCGTGTGTTTGTGCTTCTCTTGAGCTTGTGAAATACAGAACTCATTCAGTGTTGAACCTGACAAAAAATCCTATTTTGATCCAATATTCATATAAACTTTAGTAGAGAATGGCTAATTTATCTATAGATTGTTTTTAAATAATAATAATAATAATGAATTCATTCATTATCTCCTCTTTATCCTCTATTAGGGTCGCGGTGGGGTTCCCCATGCCCATNAGGCGAACGTGCTAAACACTAAGCCACCGTGCCGCCCTGGATTTGTTTTGTTCCAATAAATGGTCATAAGTCGGCGGTTTCGTTCCAAAAGTATTTAATACATTTTACTGAATAGACTGGCGGCTTAGTGGTTAGCACGTTCGCCTCTTAGCGCTAGGGATTCCCGGTTCGAATCCCCATCTGGGTGGAGTTTCCATGTTCTCCCCGTGTCTGCGTGGGTTTCCTCCGGGTTCTCCGGTTTCCTCCCACAGTCCAAAAACATGGATGAAGTCAATTGAATTCTCAAAATTGCCCCATATAGAGTGTGTCTGTGTGAGTGAGTGTGTGCCCAGCGATGGATTGGCGCCCTGTCCTGGGTGTATCTGCCCAGCGCCCGAAACGTTCTCCCCTGGATGGGCATGGGGAACCCCACCGCGACCCTAATAGAGGATAAGCGGGAGATAATGAATGAATGAATACTGAATAGACAAACAAGTGTACAGGAAAAATCATCAATGGCGGGCAACCACGATTGATGAGAGAGCTCTGAGGTCTCAAAGATCCAGCTTCGGTATATAAGCCTTAGGTGGGCTGTCCTTTTTCTGTGTGGATAAGTGTGACTGGACCTTTCAAATATGGTGGGATTTTCTAAGCGCCCAGTCCCAATAATACATTAACAAATGTTACTTGCCCCCTAAATCTATATTTTCACAGGTCACCCTGCGACCAGACTTTCTGACTCCTTCTCACGCTCATTTGACAAGTGGTCATTCCTACAATTTACACACTCTACCCCCACCTGGTCATTCCCTCTGCCATTCAGCAGTTGTTTACATATCGTAAATTACAAAAATATCATAAAAAAAGGAAAAGCATTCCAAAGTTGACCAAACCTTTCAAATAATACAATTCATGTCTTTTTACGTTCGATGAATTCCAACAGAAAACAGTCTGTAATTGTAAAACTAAAAAGTCTATCTACATGGTAAGTGGAGGAAACAGCCAATACAAGCTGGAGAACCTACCAAAGTGCAGGATAGAAACAAAAAACTGATAATGAAACGAGCATTGGACTCAGTCGCTTCTCTTCTGTAGGTTCAAAGAGTTTATTCAAAGAGTCGACTCCAGAGAACGACACCACTCAGGAGTCAAACTGTTCAGTCAGCTTCATCATGTTCAGTTAAAACGGTAAGGCGTTTAAAGTATTATGTTATAATTACACCGCGATTTAAATTTCTAGCTAGAGGGTTTAAAAGACTTTATATCGCTTTAATTATTACATATCTTTCATTTAAACAACGTTATTCTCCGTTTCAGCCTGTTGCTTAGCAACCACTGACGCGGTGGTATTATTGCGTTATGCATCCACACATTATTTTATACTAAACTCCAAATTAAAACCTACATCATCGATTGATTCAATTTCTTTAAGTTTCCACTTCTGTTTGTACGTGCACTAGAAAGAGTATTTATTATACGCTCCAATAATTTGTTATGAAGTACTTAAGTCACACATGCTCTATATCCTGTATATAAAAAAGCTAAATATTAAAAAATTTATTAAAAAAAAAAACACCCCTATATCGTGTTAAATGTATCCTTAATTTTGCTTGTGAAATATAAACTTAAGTAGAGAATGGCTAATTTATCTATAGATTGTTTTTAAATAATAATAATAATAATTCATTCATTCATTATCTCCCCTTTATCCTCTATTAGGGTCGCGGTGGGGTTCCCCATGCCCATCCAGGGGAGAACATTTCAGGCTCTGAGCAGATAGACCCAGGACAGGGCGCCAATCCATCGCTGGGCACACACTCACACAGACACACTCTATATGGGGCAATTTGGAGAACTCAATTGACTTGATCCATGTTTTTGGACTGTGGGAGGAAACCGGAGAACCCGGAGGAAACCCACGCGGACACGGGGAGAACATGGAAACTCCACCCAGATGGGGATTCGAACCGGGAATCCCTAGAGCTGAGAAGTGAACGTGCTAACCACTAAGCCACCGTGCCACCCACATAATTAATTAATTACCACAAATTAGTTAATTTATTGGTATTTTTTTTTATTGATTCATGTGTTGTCATGAACGTGCAAAGTTTCAGCTTAATCGGATAACGGGTAGTGGGTGAAATGGCATTTACAAATCATTTGGGTGGTGGATTGTTTATTGTCAGGAGTAGGAGATGCATCCAAATTTTTGACTTTATAGTGTGTGTGTGTGTGTGTGTGTGTGTGTGTGTGTGTGTGCTTTTAGGTGATATGGATGGAGATAGACTTACAGTTACGGTAAATCAGACAGATGATGGGCGACTGGGCTTCAGTGTACGTGGTGGAGCAGAGCACGGCCTTAACATCTTTATAAGTAAAGTGGATTCCAACAGCGCTGCAGGTGTGTGTGTGTGTGTGTGTGTGTGTGTGTGTGTGATTTCTTAATATACTGTTATGAAATTGTCATTATTATTCATAATTTTATTTATTCATTAAATTCATACAATCTAACACCTGTATATAGACAGATAAGTAACAAATGGATCAAGTTGATGGGTGTGGAACATTCACATTATATTAAATAATTTATCCAAAGTGACTTATAAGTGAGAGATCAATACAAGTCAGTAAGTTAAGGAGGAACCAGCTGAATTGCAGTATTGAGCATGATCATATCTTGATCTGATGTCTTTTAAATCAACACTGTAGTCACTGGCACGGCATAAGAACAAGATTTCGTGGCTTTGGCTAAAGGTAGATGTAATGTAAACAGCAGACAGTGTTTTTCGGTATGTACAACATGGCGCAGAGTGTAGCAAAATAAATATATAGAAATATTTACAATGGCAAGTAATTTACAACATATTGCACAGGAGCTCCAAGGTATGGAGTAATTTGCAGAATACTGCACAGATCATATCCCAATCATGTTTCAATGCTTAGATCAGCACAGGGTTCTGGTTTTAATTACGGTGCAGTTAATACAGATGAAGACCACTGTTTCATTAGGAAATGTAAGCATGGATACAAGTACAAAGGTCCTGTTATAGAGAAACAGATTTTGCAAGAACAACCACATAGTCAAACCGCAAGGCAAGCTTTATACAGACCGCTCACGCCAAGACAAGCTATCGAGCAAAGCAGCGTCAAGGTGGCAGTCCTTAAATAACCCAGGCTGATGGGAAACACCTGGGCTGAATGACTCAGTAACGGGGTAAGTCTGATTTTAAAAGTGAAGCACTTGAAGGGAGCTGGCTAAGTAGAACACTGACTTAAACTAGTGAGATTTGAGCACAACTCTGTGACCTGTAATAAATCAGACAAGAAGCATCTGATAAACAAACTCACTTTTTCATCCATCCATCCATTATCTTCCGCTTTATCCTCTATTAGGGTCGCGGGGGGGTTCCCCATGTCCATCCAGGGGAGAACGTTTTGGCCGCTGGGCAGTTACACCCAGGACAGGGCACCAATCCATTGCTGGGCACACACTCACTCACACAAACACACTCTATATGGGGCAATTTGGAGAACTCCAAATTGACTTGACTTGACTTGATCCATGACTTGATCCATGTTTCCAACATGACTTGATCCATGTTTTTGGAGTGTGGGAGGAAACCGGAGAAACACGGGGAGAACATGGAAACTCCACCCAGATGGGGATTCAAACCGGGAATCCCTAGTGCTGAGAGGAGAACATGCTAACCACTAAGCCACCGTGCCGCCCCAACTCACTTTTTATTATCTATATCTATAGATGAGTGAAGGCGGCACGGTGGCTTAGTGGTTAGCACGTTCGCCTCTCAGCGCTAGGGATTCCCGGTTCGAATCCCCATCTGGGTGGAGTTTCCATGTTCTCCCCGTGTCTGCGTGGGTTTCCTCCGGGTTCTCCGGTTTCCTCCCACAGTCCAAAAACATGGATCAAGTTAATTGAATTCTCCAAATTGCCCTGTTTATAGTGTGACTGTGTGAGTGAGTGTGTGCCCAGCGATGGATTGGCGCCCTGTCCTGGGTCTATCTGCCCAGCGCCCGAGATGTTCTTCCCTGGATGGGCATGGGGAACCCCACCGCGACCCTAATAGAGGATAAGCGGAAGATAATGAATGAATGAATGAATGAATATAATTGAGTGTTTACCTAAAGTAATTTTAGCAAAAAAAGGCAAAAACCTGTATAAATAAGGGAGAAAGTGGGTGCGAGTGTGTGTGTGGAAGGGTGTTTTCTCATTTTATTGTCTTTTGCTTAATCCTCAAATAGGGCACACACTCACTCACACACACAGACACTATATGGGGCAATTTAAGGCATCTGATTTACCTTGAATCCATGTTTTTGGCGGAGAACATGGAAACTCCACCTAGATCGGGCACCACCATGCAGCCTCAATTAGTTAAATAAAGATCTTTTAACTAGTGATCACAAGCTCGGGTTGAGAAGGGGCTTGTTTGTAATAAAGACAGCATGATAACTTCTAACATGCTGTGTGTGGTTTGTTTGTGTTAATAGAGAAGGCAGGTCTGTGTGTGGGAGATAAACTCCTGGAGGTCAATGGCATCAGTCTGGAGAACATCAGCATGAGCAGCGCAGTGAAGGTGCTGACTGGTCATCGTCGACTCCGACTGGTCCTCCAGAGACTGGGGCGTGTACCTGGGCTCAGATACACCAATGAGAAGACGACATGGTTAGAATCTCACAATGACATAATAGAGTCTGAGCACAGGGTTGGCCATAATACAGCCCCACTGGGCAACGAGGGTTATGGGCCTTGCTTAATGACCCACAGTGGTAACTTCAGTGTACTTAAGATTTGAACCCACAACCTTCAGATTGATAGCCCAACACCAGGGAGCAGTAGCTCAGTGGTTAAGGTGTTTGGCTATCAAGTTGAATGTTGGGGGTTCAAATCCCAGGTCCACTGAAGTTACCAGTGTGGGTCCTTGAGCAAGACCCTCAACCCTCATTGCTCCAGGGATGTTGTGTTTAACCCTGTGCTCACCTTGTAAGTCGCTTTGGATAAAAGCGTCCAATAAATGACCAAATGACCAAAAATGATCAAATGACCCTAACCACTGAGCTATCTAACTTTCCTCACTGTTTACTTCGGTGATTATAAACCCTCACAGACTTTCTGTTCTTCTGAGATCTAAATCTGTAAGACAGTGCTGTGCAACAAAAGGATGTTAAGCTGCACAAATATGGAAAACTGTTAGGAAAGCCAATTAAGTCATTAAAGAGGAAGTTTAATGTTGAAAAAGTTGAAAGTTGAAAGTATTTTGGGGCACTGTTGATCTTACAAATGTGTCTAAAAGAGGATGTGTGGCTGCAAAAACCTTATTTCTGATGTATGCGTCAATACACATATTGTCCTTATGTCTTTAGAATAATACTACTGAAACCAAGTTTTTTGTGTACGTTTGTGTGTGTGTGTGTGTGTGTGTGTGTGTGCACATAGGGTAGATCTGATACATCGCAGAATGGTGGTGGAGGAGGGAGGAGTGTCTGTGCTTGACAGTCGTTCCGATGGTGCACTGTGTCGCACTGTTCACCTACACATGTCCCACGTTCAGCCCCACCTAGGGCTAAACATCCGCGGGGGCACTGAATATGGTCTTGGCATCTACATCTCTAAGTGAGTCTGTCTGAGCATGCGTTAAGGATTCATGCGTTTTTAAGTATTTAGGTTGGCTTAAACAGTAAACAATACTGGACTAATAATTACATCTATCCATTATCTTTATCCTCCATTGGGTTGCCCATCCAGGGAAGAACGTTTCGGGCGCTGGGCAGATACACCCAGGACATGGCGCCAATTTATCGCTGAGCACACACACACACACACACACACACACACAAACACACTCTATATGGGTCAATTTGGAGAATTCAATTGACCTTGAGCCATGTTTTTGGACTGTGGGAGGAAACCGGAGAACCGGGAGGAAACCCACAGGACACGGGGAGAACATGGGCACTTAGATTCTAATTCACTCATTTAAACTAATTCATGCTAAATGTAAATGAATAAATTAATGTCTAAATGTAAATGTCTACAGATTTTTCTGTGCTGACTACAAATTTTTTATAGCAAAAGGCCAAGGTCTTAGTGGTTAGCATGTTCTCCCCTCAGCACTAGGGATTCCCGGTGTGAATCCTCATCTGTGTGGAGTTTCCATGTTCTTCCCGTGTCTGCGTGGGTTTCCTCCGGGTTCTCCGGTTTCCTCCCACAGTCCAAAAACATGGATCAAGTCAATTGAGTTCTCCAAATTGCCCCATATAGAGTGTGTCTGTGTGAGTGAGTGTGTGCCCAGCGATAGATTGGCGTCCTGTCCTGGGTGTATCTGCCCAGCGCCCGAAACGTTCTCCCCTGGATGGGCATGGGGAACCCCCCCGCGACCCTAATAGAGGATAAAGCAGAAGATAATGAATGGATGAAAAGGCCAAGGTCAGTCATTGTAAAGGGTCCATAAACACCATCAGCATTGTCAGAAACATGTTAACAGAATACAAAGCGACTTTGAGGTATTGCAACTTGATGGTTGGGGTGAGAACACAGAGTGGGCCATGAACCAACCCTCTGGAGCACTGATGGTTAAGGGTCTTGCTCACATTGGTAACTTCAGCAGACCTGGGATTTGATCCTACAACCTTCAGACTGATAGCCCAACACCCTAACCACTGAGTTAGTACACCTCAAGCGTGTTGGAAATGAAAAGAGACACACTCTTCCACAAATACATTATAATTTTCTAAGCAGTCCCAATTTATTTCACCAAGTGATGTTCAGCTAAGGCTTATTTTGTATATGGTACAGATTAAGAAACAATAAATGTTTAAATTAATAAAAAATAATACTTTTTGCTTGTATTTCTGTGGCAGAATGTGGTTAGGAGACTCTTACTGATCAAATACAGTGATTCGAGAACCTATTGGTCCCCGGTTTTGTAAACCACAGTGACTTTATAATTGTGAATTCAGCAGTCTGTGAAAAAATCCATGGACTGTGTGCAGGTTGGATCCAGGTGGACTGGCAGAGCAGGGCGGGATTAAGATGGGGGATCAGATTCTGTCAGCCAATGGGGTGAGCTTTGAGGGTGTCACTCACAGCAGAGCTGTAGAGGTCTTAAAGAGTCGAGAACATGTCACACTTACTATAAAGGTAAATGCTTACAAAGATTACTTACAATCACACAATTATAAGGATAACATCAATCAGTTTATTTGACAAATGCATGTGTGTGTGTGTGTGTGTGTGTGTGTGTGTGTGTGTGTGTGTGTGTTGCCAGGTTGTGCATGCAGGTTGTGCATATTTACCTCTGTAGTATCAGCTGTGGTTGTAATGAACGCTTAATCCTCTAATAGGGTCGTGGGTGGGGGTGGGGGTGGGGGTATGCCCACACACGCTTACGTACACAGACACACATATACACACACATTATATAAGGACAATTTGGATAGGGGCGACACGGTGGCTTAGTGGTTAGCACGTTCGGCTCTCAGCACTAGGGATTCCTGGTTCGAATCCCCATCTGGGTGGAGTTTCCATGTTCTCCCCGTGTCTGCGTGGGTTTCCTCCAGGTTCTCCGGTTTCCTCCCACAGTCCAAAAACATGGATCAAGTCAATTGAGTTCTCCAAATTGTCCCACATAGTGTTTGTGTGCGTGTCTGTGCATGTGAGTGTGTGCCCAGTGATAGATTGGCGCCCTGTCCTGGGTTTCTCTGCCCAGCGCCCGAAACGTACTCCCCTGGGCATGGGGAACCCCCCCCCCCCCGCGAAGCTAATATAGGATAAAGCGGAAGATAATGAATGAATGAATGAATTTGGATAGGTGCAATGTAGAGCATCCAGTTCACCTTGAATCCTTGTTTTTGGACTGTGTGAGGAAGAAAACCCACACAGAAATGTGGAAAACATGAAAACACCCAGATTGGGATTCAAAGCTGAGTTTTTTCTTCCACTGATATTTAACTTTAAAAGAATTTTATTCTGGTTGTGTTTTCCATTGACAGGAGGCAGGGAGATATCCAGCCTATCAGGAGCTGGTGGCTGAGTATAGCTGGTTGGACAAACGTAGGTTTTGTAGATTTAGATGTCAGATCACACCTTTAGATGTCAGTAAACTCCATGTTCTCTTCCTCACCATTCTGCCATTTTTGTTTTTTAGGGTGCAGTCAAACTTACCATTCCTCTGACTCTTCCTCCTCTGGTTCCACTCTGTCATCTGGAACCCTACGAAGTTCACTCACCGGTCTATCCCAAGCCACTCTGCCTGTCTCCCTCCCTCTCAGATCTCAATTAAGTGACCGCTCCAGTTTTACAGAGGGTCCATTTCTCACCGGCGATGATTTTCGCTTAAAGCAGGTGGAGACGACTCTGAGCCCTGGCCCCACAGAGCTCCTGCAGGACACTGTAATAGACAGTAAGGCAGAGGAGGAAAGAAGAGAAGAAGGTGAGGGGAGGAGAGAGGGGAGGAAAACGGCTTTGCTGATGGCCCTCAGTAGGCCTAGTCCACCAATCCGCCGGACCCAAAGTCACATGACTGTGTCAGGTTAGAGGTTATTTTTGGTACCTTAGTGATGTTCAAAATGTCAGCACTTACTTTTGAGCGACACAAATCTTATCTCATCTCATCTTATCTCATCTTATTATCTTCCGCTTAAACCTCTACTAGGGTCGCGGAGAGGTTGCCCATGCCCATTCAGGAAAGAACGTTTTGGGCACAAATACATTAAAAAATAAATACTTACGGACTTGTGTTGGGGGTTTTCCATGCTCATCTAGGTAAAAAATGTTTGGGCTTTGGACAGATACAAGCTCAAAAATCGATCCTGGATCCTGGATCCCTTTCTAACAATATTAGGATGTGTGTGTGTGTGTGTCTGGGGGCGTGTGTGTATTAATGTATGTTTGTATATAGGTATGTATGTGTATATACCTGTGTATATATGTATATAGGAATGTATGTAGAGGTTGTTTTTTCCCCCTCTCTCTTCTTTTTTAATTTTTTTTTTTTAGGTTGTTTCTTTTTTCCCCTGGGGGGGGGGGGGGGGGGGGGGGGGGGGGGGGGGGGGGGGGGGGGGGGGGGGGGGGGGGGGGGGGGGGGGGGGGGGGGGGGGGGGGGGGGGGGGGGGGGGAAAAAAAAAAAAAAAAAAAAAAAAAAAAAAAAAAAAAAAAAAAAAAAAAAAAAAAAAAAAAAAAAAAAAAAAAAAAAAATCGATCCTGGTACCTTAATGTAAAGGCCACAATTGGCCCCTGCATCAAGAAAAGCAACCTCGCACTGTTTTATACAAATGAAAGCCATTCAGTATTTCTTTCCACAGAAGATGAGCAGAGAATTAAGAAGAAGACGCAGAAAGAAGGGAAAGAGGAAGGAAGAATCCTCCTGCAGCGCTCCAAAACGTTTCTTGGCCTGCTGTGGAAGAGAGGTTCTTCCAGGAAACGTTCTAAATCCCCATCCACATCTGAATCAAATCCAGGTATGAGCCCATAGTCTTGGGTAAGGCAATTTATTCATTTATTCATTCATTATCTTCTGCTTTATCCTATATTAGGGTTCTCCATGCCCATCCAGAGGAGAACATTTCGGGCGCTGGGCGGATACACCCAGGACAGGACACCAATCCATCGCTGGGCACACTTACACTTACTTACACAGACAGACACACTCTATATGCGGCAATTTGGAGAACTCAATTGACTTGATCCATGTATTTAGACTGTGGGAGGAAACCGGAGAACCCGGAGGAAACCCACGTGGACACGGGGAGAACATGGAAACTCCACCCAGATGGGGATTCGAACCGGGAATCCCTAGTGCTGAGAGGAGAACGTGCTAACCACTAAGACACCGTGCTGCCCTGAGGCAATTGAAAATCATTCATTAATTTATTATCTTCCGCTTTATCCTCTATTAGGGTCGCGGTGGGGTCCCCCATGCCTATTTAGGGGGGAGAACGTCTCGGGCGCTGGGCAGATAGACCCAGGACAGGGCGCCAATCCATCGCTGGGCACACACTCACTCACACACACACACTCTAAATGGGGCAATTTTGAGAATTCAATTAACTTGATCCATGTTTTTGGACTGTGGGAGGAAACCGGAGAACCCGGAGGAAACCCACGCGGACAAGGGGAGAACATGAAAACTCCACCCAGATGGGGATTCGAACCGGGAATCCCTAGAGCTGAGAAGCAAACGTGCTAACCACTAAGCCACCATGCCGCCCTTTTATGTACAGTCATCGTTTACTGTATACAAGTCATTTTTGTGGAATACAGGTACCAGTCTCAGTGTATCCGAGGTCCTCATGCAGACTGAAGAAATGGCTAAAAAACTGCTGGAAGAAGAAGATGTAGCTTTGCTCATGGATATTTGTAGGCGGGTAATAAACACTACTGCTTTTTATTCTTTGGGCTGTTCCCTCTAGATGGGGCCACGGTGACTCATTCATTCATTATCTCCCGCTTATCCTCTATTAGGGTCGCGGTGGGGTTCCCCATGCCCATCCAGGGGAGAACGTCTCGGGCGCTGGGCAGATAGACCCAGGACAGGGCGCCAATCCATTGCTGGGCACACACTCACTCACACACACACACTCTATAGGGGGCAATTTGGAGAATTCAATTAACTTGATCCATGTTTTTGGACTGTGGAAGGAAACCGGAGAACCCGGAGGAAATCCACACAGACACGGGGAGAACATGGAAACCACCCAGATGGGGAGTCTTAACCTAAAAGCATTGCTCATTATCAATCAGCTTTATAATAAGTGTCTTTAAATACTAAAAAAGCATAACATGGAAACTCCACCCAGATGGGGATTCGAACCGGGAATCCCTAGCGCTGAGAGGCAAACGTGCTGACCACTAAGCCGCCACGGTGACTCATTATTCTCAATCCGACCCTGTCCGAATATCCTCCTCCATCACCCCAACCACCTACATCCACTCCATCTTCATTATCCTTTTGCTAAAATTTCATACCACCTTAACCTGGTACCCCTTTACTGTACTGTTCATTTATTATTTTTAAAAACGAAATCTTTTCTGGAGCACAAACATTATTCAGAAAACAGCAGTTAGTATTATTTTTTAATGCTGTCAAAATCCCACTTTTTGTCTTATTTTTAGTATATAATGGAACAGGATTTGAAGGCTCTGGTGCTCCCCCTGTTGGCGATTCTCAATGGCCCAGAAAAGCTTCTCTTACTGAGGGAGATCAGGTGATGACACATCTTACTAGCAACACTTTAAAACCAGCTAGGCACTAATTATATTAAGAGGCGTGTGCAGTCTGACTGGCGGATTGCTATTTTAATACCAAGATGCGACCATTCATTCATTCATTCATATATTATCTTCCGTTTTGTCCTATATTAGGGTCACGGGGGGGGGGGGGGTTCCCCATGCCCATCCAGGGGAGAATGTTTCAGGCGCTGGGCAGATACACCCAGGACAGGACGCCAATCCATCGCTGGGCACAGATACACACAGACACACTCTGTATGAGGCAATTTGGAGAACTCCATTGACTTGATCCATGTTTTTGGACTGTGGGAGGAAACCGGGGAACCCGGAGGAAACCCACGCAGACACGGGGAGAACATGGAAACTCCACCCAGATGGGGATTCGAACCGGGAATGATGCAACCAAATACGAGCAAATTAATGTTTACACCATTTGCAGGAAATGCCATCACAAGCCCAGGCCAAGAGGCTAGTTATATATCCATCCATCCATCCATCCATTATCTTCCATTTAATCCTCTACTAGGGTCATGGAGGGTTCCCTAAGCCCATCCAGGGGAGAACATTTCAGATACACCCAAGACAGGCTGCCAATCTATCGCTGGACACACACTTACTCACACAGACACACACACACATATACACACAAACACATTCTATATGGGACAATTTGGATAATTCAGTTTAACTTGAGGGCGGCACGGCGGCTTAGCACGTTCTCCTCTCAGCGCTAGGGATTCCCGGTTCGATTCCCAATCTGGGTGGAGTTTCCATGTTCTCCCCGTGTCTGCGTGGGTTTCCTCCGGGTTCTCCGGTTTCCTCCCACAGCCCGAAAACATGGAACAAGTCAATTGAGTTCTCCAAATTGCCCCATATAGAGTGTGTCTGTGTAAGTGAGTGTGTGCCCAGCAATAGATTGGCACCCTGTCCTGGGTAAATCTGCCCAGCGCCCGAAACGTTCTCCCCTGGATGGGCATGGGGAACCCCCCCGCGACCCTAATAGAGGATAAAGCGGAAGATACTGGATGAATGAATTGACCTTGATCCATGTTTTTTGACTGTGGGAGGAAACCAGAGAATCCGGAGGAAACCCACACGGACACGGGGAGGACATGGAAACTCCACCCAGATTGGGATTCAAACCAAAAATCCCTAGCGCTGAGAGAACCTGCTAACCACTAAGCCACTGTGGCGCCCGCCAGTTATATATAAAACCTTTCATTTTTAACTTTTAATCGCTTATAGTAATATTTTTAGATTCACACTGAGGTGTGTTTTCTAGTTCGTTTCTTAAAATTGAAACTCACATTTTCAATGAAGCTGCACTTCAAGGAAAAAAACCTGTTAACATCACCTAACAGCACGTTCTGCAACCCTTTACTGATTTGACAGGCAGGTCAACATCTGCTTTTAAAAAACTCATCCAGTGTACTGACCTGCTGCACTTATTTGTTCTTTTTAGGTTGTTTGTCTCTAAGAAAGACCTTCAGCAGTTTAATAACATGGTGGAACCTTTTGAGGAGGAAGCATATGATATATTAAAGAGACGTTCACGTAAGCTTTACGATCATAAAAATAGATTGGAGTTTCATTCATTCATTCATTCATTATCTTCCGCTTTATCCTCTATTAGGGTCGCAGTGGGGTTCCCCATGCCCATCCAGGGGAGAACGTCTCGGGCGCTGGGCAGATAGACCCAGCACAGGACACCAGTCTATCGCTGGGCACACACTCTATACTCACACAGACACACTCTATATGGGGCAATTTGGAGAACTCAATTGACCTGATCCATGTTTTTGGACTGAGGGAGGAAACCGGAGAACCCGGAGGAAATCCACACAGACACGGGGAGAACATGGAAACTCCACCCAGATGGGGAGTCTTAACCTAAAAGCATTGCTCATTATCAATCAGCTTTATAATAAGTGTCTTTAAATACTAAAAAAGCATATGGTGACAGTGGTAAAAACGTATGACCTACAGCAGTAAGTAATGGGTTTAATTCTTTTTGTGTACAGTTTGCAGGTTCTCCCTGTGTCTGTGTGGTTTGCCTTCCAGATGAATTGGAGATAGTAAATTGCCCCTTGATTTGGATGTGTTCTGTGTCTGTGGTGGTTGTGGAATAGGTTCCAGGGGCCCCACCACCCTAATTAACGTCAGTAGAATAGAAAAGGATTGAATGAATTTAACATTACTAACTTTTGTCTTTCTTTGTAGGAAGATCCTCCCCTCTCCGCTCCCCTAAGGCAGGTCAAACTCCCAGACGCCACCTCATCACACCAGTTCCAGGTTCGACTTCTAACTATATAGAAATGTTTGGGCATTTAGCAATTGAGAGAAACTAAGCATCATATTGGCATGACAGAGAGACGTTCCTGTCCTCTGTTTTTCCTCCGCACTCCAAAAAACATGGACCAAACACACACACCATGACCCTAGTCGAGGATAAATCTGAAGATAATTATTTTATATATAACTAAGTTGAGGGCGGCACGGTGGCTTAGTGGTCTGGCATGTTCGCCTCTCAGCTCTAGGGATTCCCGGTTCGAATCCCCATCTGGGTGGAGTTTCCATGTTCTCCCCGAGTTCTCCCACAGTCCAAAAACATGGATCAAGTCAATTGAGTTCTCCAAATTGCCCCATATAAAATGCGTATGCATGTGTGTCTGAGTGTGAGTGTGTACCCAGCGATAGATTGGCGCCCTGTCCTGGGTGTATCTGCCCAGCTCCCAAAACGTTCTCCCCTGGATGCCCCCCCCCCCAACAGTGCCCAACAGAAATACATACATATAGTGTACCAACATATCATAGTGCCCAACAGAAATACACACACACACACACACACACACACACACACACACACATACGGCCATTTAGTTGCATGCAGCGTAAATGCTTTGAAGTTATGACTTGTTATGTTATCAGTTGTTATTATGAGTTAGTCATTATGAGTTATCTATTATATATTATGCAATATAGATTCATCATGTTTGTGTGTGTGTGTGTGTGTGTGTGTGTGTGTGTGTGTGTGTGTGTGTGTGTGTGTGTATATAATTTAGATCAGAATGGTGGATTTAAACTCCAGGCAGCTGAGGATGTGAACCGACAGAACAGGCTTCTGGAGCAGTTAGAACGTCTCCGTGAGAACCAGCTCCAGAGCCAGACTCGTGACATCAGTCAGTCCTTCTGTCCTTTGCTTGATGTTCCTGTGGACATCTATTCTCACTCGGATTCAGTCAAAGCATCCACGTCTCCCATAATGCCCAACTGGCTACTGACCGAAACTTCCCATTCGCCTCCTGTCATAGCGAGTGAAGTTAAACCAGAGCCGGAAAAGGTCTCCTCAAGACGTGGAAGGTCTGTGTTCCGAAGGGGACATTCAGAAAGCAAAGGGAAAAGGAAGGAGAAGGATGTTTTTTTCACTCTAGTCGATCATCCTCGACCTAGACGGCCACTGCTGGCACAGCTATTTGATCCCGTGATGAGATCTCAAAGCTTTGCTTCAGACTCCGTAGCTGAAGGAAACCCGGAACACTCTAATAATCAACCAGATCAGGAGCATGAACTCAAAGTCGTCCGAATCAGCAAGACTGAACAGTCTCTAGGTTAATACAACCATACTTATTATTTAACTATGTGTTAAATGTCTTGCTGTGCATTATTATGAATAGAAATGTAGGAATGGACCTGGTCTCACTTACTTAATCGATTTCTTATTTATTTACTGAATAGGGATCAGTATTTCAGGAGGTGTGGACTCAAAGGTCCAGCCAGTTGTCAAAATTGAGAATATTTTTCCAGAAGGTGCTGCATCTTCCAACGACATACTGAAGGTATGTTTGTAGAGCGGAAAGTGGCGTAGTGGTTAGCACTCCGCCTCTAAGTCCCAGGGATCCAGAGTCAAAGTCCAATCTGGGTGGAGTTTCCATGTTCTCCCTTTGTCCATGTGGGTTCTTTGGGTTCCTCCCACAAAAAAAAAAACTTGGCTTCAAGATGAATTGGCTGATTTAAATTGAATTAAGCTAAACTGCCCCTTTATAGTACGTGTGGATGTCTGTGTATATATGTGAGTGTTTGTGTGTGTTCCCCCGTGATTAATTGGCACCTTGTCCAAAACACTCTCACCTGGACGGGTAGGAACAACCCTAGTAGGGGATCAACTGGAAGATAATGAGATGATCTTCTGCTTTATCCTATATTAGGGTCACGGGGGGGGGGGGTTCCCCATGCCCATCCAGGGGAGAACGTTTCGGGCGCTGGGCAGATACACCCAGGACAGGGCGCCAATCTATCGCTGGGCACACACACACACAAACAGACATGCACCCACACTCTATATGGGGCAATTTGGAGAACTCAATTGACTTGATCTATGTATTTGGACTGTGGGAGGAAACCGGAGAACCCGGAGGAAACCCATGCAGACATGGGGAGAACATGGAAACTCTACCCAGATGGGGATTCGAACCGTGAATCCCTAGTGCTGAGAGGCGAACGTGCTGACCACTAAGCCATGATATAAGTTATAAATTTCTAATTTATCAATCCTTCTCTTCATGTAATATATTTCTGTAGGCTGGCTTTGAACTGGTGTCAGTAGACGGTGTGTCCCTTCAGGCCATCACCCACCAGGAGGCAGTAGAAATTATCCGACAAGCCTTTAAAAATAAGCACACGAACCCCATGGAGCTGGTGGTGAAGGTTCCTAAATGTTCTTGAGTCAGCTGAAGCAACATCATGTCTCAATGCAGATTTCTACAGTCTGAAAGGCAGACAGAGTTCTGCTTTCGTATGAATGTTGAATGTTGTTTTCGTACGCAGATTGTTTGTACTATATATATATATATATATATATATATATATATATATATATATATATATATATATATATATATATATATATGCCCAGCGATGGATTGGCGCCCTGTCCTGGGTTTATCTGCCCAGCGCCCGACACATTCTCCCCTGGATGGGCATGGGGAACCCCACCGCGACCCTAATAGAGGATAAGCGGGAGATAATGAATGAATGAATATATATATATATATATATATATATATATATATATATATATATATATATATATATATATATATATATATATAGGGCGGCACGGTGGCTTAGTGGTTAGCATGTCCGCCTCTCAGCGCTAGGGATTCCTGGTTCGAATCCCCATCTCGGTGGAGTTTCCATGTTCCCCCCGTGTCTGCGTGGGTTTCCTCTGGGTTCTCCGGTTTCCTCCCACAGTCCAAAAACATGGATCAAGTTAATTGAATTCTCAAAATTGCCCCATATAGAGTGTGTCTGTGTGAGTGAGTGTGTGCCCAGCGATGGATTGGCGCCCTGTCCTGGGTGTATCTGCCCAGCGCCCGAGACGTTCTCCCCTGGATGGGCATGTGGAACCCCACCGCGACCCTAATAGAGGATAAAGCGGAAGATAATGAATGAATGAATAAATATATATAGATATATAGATATAATATAGATTGTTTATACTATATATTACTGTTACTATTTAAATCGCATTTACATTGCCTTTCATTATTACTACATAATTATAGTATTTAAACATTTTTACTGTTGAATTCCATTACATCACACTGCATTTCACTTTCTTGTTTTATGTCATATTGTCATAAATGTCTTGTAACCGTGGGACAGCGAGGAACGTAATTTCGATTACTTTGCATGTATAGAACTTTACTTTACATTACTTTACTTTAGATTGATTACACAATTCAGCTTTCAATTCAGTAAGCCATCTGGAAAATTCTCAATTACTGCTTTATGCCTACTGCAGATTTGGACATAGTATATTGAATATACTGACTATGTTGACAATAATAAAGGCCTTTTTTGCATGAAATGTCTCTATAACTCTTGAATGTCTGTTTTGAAAGATCAATGACAAATCTTTTCCATTTCCATAGAACTGTACGTTATATATATATATATATATATATATATATATATATATATATATATATATATATATATATACTGTGTATATATATTCATTCATTCATTATCTCCCGCTTATCCTCTATTAGGGTCGCGGTGGGGTTCCCCATGCCCATCCAGGGGAGAACGTCTCGGGCGCTGGGCAGATAGACCCAGGACAGGGCGCCAATCCATCGCTGGGCACACACTCACTCACACATACACACTCTATATGGGGCAATTTGGAGAACTCAATTAACTTGATCCATGTATTTGGACTGTGGGAGGAAACCGGAGAACCCGGAGGAAATCCACGCAGACACGGGGAGAACATGGAAATTCCACCCAGATGGGGATTCAAACCCGGAATCCCTAGTGCTCAGAGGCGAACGTGCTAACCACTAAGCCACCGTGCCGCCCGTGTATCTATATATATATATGTATATATATATATATATATATATATATATATATTTATATATATATATATATATATATATATATATATATATATATATATATATATATATATATATACATATATGAATAAATAACAGGTCCAGAGTACTGGTCGAAGAATCTGGACTCATGAATACTGATCGAAGAAGCCAGGCAACCATACACCTAGCCAGCCATCTTCCTCTTTACACACAATATATTAGGGCAGCCAGCCACCCATCTCCTCATTCGCACACTCCATACATCAGGGTAACCATACACCCATCTCCCCCTCCACCCTTCACAAGTCAGGCATCGATTCAGAAGTTCCATAAAATGAGCAATGTATTACAATCAGTCACAGAAAACATCACCCACATGAAACATTGTAGGGACTTGAGGGAATTCTCTTTCTCCCCTCCCCCTCTCTCCTCTCTCTCTCTTGCTCTCCCTCCCTCTCTCTCAACTGCTCTGTGAAAGCTGCCATTATGAAAGTATCGAGAGAACATAGCAACATTCAAGGCATTCTGCAGCTTCTGGTATGTGCACACAAAGGTGAATGAATTTAATTTGACTTTTCTGGTTTTAAACTGGTGTTTACATTCAAACTTGGGTAACTCATGTGACCATGACAACTAAACTTGTTGGTTCTTGTTTCACCCTAGGGGACTTTAGACAGTTACGGCAAAAATATTAGCACATGGTGAATCATTTTTCTGAAAAAATTATTTGTGTGTGTGTGTGTGTGTGTGTGTGTGTGTGTGTGTGTGTGTGTGTACATGCATATGTATGATGTCCTTGTTTGTGTATGTGCATGTGCCTGTGGGTGTGTGTGTGCCCGTGTGTGTGTGCATGTTGTTGCATGTCTCTTTGTGGGTGTTCATTAAGGAAGCTCTGATGAAAGATTACAACACTGGTTACAGCTTCCGCAGAAACACCAGCTGTGGATCGACACGGCAGGCGTTGGATAAAACTCTGTCAGGTTGGTAGAATTAAGACTTTTCTGAATGTTGAGAACTAAAAGATAAGCTTGATCCACACAGACTTGTACATAGATTTGTTTGATTTGATTTGATGTCTGTATGTATGTCAAAGTGCAAGTATCAGGTCTTTTAGAATTTGTAATAATTGATTATATTATTCAATGGTTGTTCAGATGATTGTTTAGAATATTTATAATGGCATTCATTCATTCATTCATTATCTCCCGCTTATCCTCTATTAGGGTCGCGGTGGGGTTCCCCATGCCCATCCAGGGGAGAACGTCTCGGGCGCTGGGCAGATACACCCAGGACAGGGCGCCAATCCATCACTGGGCACACACTCACTCACAGAGACACACTCTATATGGGGCAATTTCAAGAATTCAATTAACTTGATCCATGTTTTTGGACTGTGGGAGGAAACCGGAGAACCCGGAGGAAACCCACGCAGACACGGGGAGAACATGGGAACTCCACCCAGATGGGGATTCGAACCGGGAATCCCTAGCGCTGAGAGGCGAATGTGCTAACCACTAAGCCACCGTGCCGTCGCTTATAATGGCATTGGTTTACTAATTAACCATCATGTGATCTATTTGCACCTTTACTTAGTTAGCCTGTACTTAAGCACATGTGCAGGTGTATTCATTTATTCCTTATCTTATTGCTGGGCACACACTAGCTCTTTCTCGCTCTCTCTCTCTTTCTCACTCTCTCTCTCGCTCTCTCTCTCTCTCTCTCTCTCTCTCTCTCTCTCTCTCTCTCTCTCTCTCACACACACACACACACACAATATAGGGGCAAATCAGAGCAGCCAATTCACATTGAAATCTGTGAATGATTTTATTTTATTTGATCATGCTAATTTCCAATACAAACTGCTCTAAACTTATTTGAAGACAAAGTTTACATTTGCAGCTATACATATGTAGCTATCAAATATCATATTGGGCTATCAATCTGAAGGTTGGGGGTTCAAATCCCTGAAGTTACCAATGTGGGTCCTTGAGC
>JAFMOD010000336.1:495332-506519 GCA_019802435.1 Corydoras maculifer
CGCTAGGGATTCCCGGTTCGAATCCCCATCTGGGTGGAGTTTCCATGTTCTCCCCGTGTCTGCGTGGGTTTCCTCCGGGTTCTCCGGTTTCCTCCCACAGTCCAAAAACATGGATCAAGTTAATTGAATTCTCCAAATTGCCCCCTATAGAGTGTGTCTGTGTGAGTGAGTGTGTGCCCAGCAATGGATTGGCGCCCTGTCCTGGGTGTATCTGCCCAGCGCCCGAGACGTTCTCCCCTGGATGGGCATGGGGAACCCCACCGCGACCCTAATAGAGGACAAGCGGGAGATAATGAATGAATGAATGAATGTTTTCACCAGTTGCTTCGGATTTAACCCATGTGCCAAAACTGTTAGTAAAACAGTTCAAAGTTAGTAAAAGTGAAGTTAACTCTTTTTGCTTTTAAAAAATTAAAAAGAGCCAAAACGGTTTCCTGATCTCGCAGCCCATCAAAGAAATAGACCAGAAACACGATCGCACTAAAGAAGGAAATTCATTCATTCATTCATTATCTTCCGCTTTATCCTCTATTGGGGTCAGGGGGAAGAGAGGGGGGCACACACTCACTCACACAAACACACTTTATATGGGGCAATTTGGAGAACTTAATTGACTTGATCCATGTTTTTGGACTGTGGGAGGAAACCGGAGAACCCGGAGGAAACCCACACGGACACGGGGAGAACATGGAAACTCCACCCAGATGGGGATTCGAACCAGGAATTCCTAGTGCTGAGAGGCGAACGTGCCAACCACTAAGCCACCGTGCCGCCCAAGAAGGAAATTGGTAAAAAAAATATGATGGCGACATTAAGATCGCTGAAATCAGCCGCATGTACGGAAAGTGGCCGCCCATGATAAGTTCTATTGTGTCGTAAAAGGAAGCGATAAAGGAACTCATGTGGTGAAAGTCGTAATGTGCTCACAAAACAGAAATGTCAACATTTTATTTGGAATCAATCAGAAACAGTTAGAAATTTTGGGTTGATATGTTGTTTTGTTTTGTATTCTGTTGATTGTTCATGTAAAAATTTGCATAGCTTCTGATTACCATGCGCTGTGTGTTTGTGCACTGTTGTGCGTAACAAATGGGGGCGCCTGTGGTGATGATCCATTGGCGAGATAGTAGCAAATCAACTGTTGATGTCTGGAGAGGCTGTTTTCAGTCAAATGTGCACCTGTGTTTTCCGTCACCAAGACAGCAAAACACTACAGACTATATTTACTATAAACACTTTTGCTGTATAACAATGTTCTGTTCTAGTGATTTGCATGTCCTTTAAATAATAACTGAACAGAACGATGTAACATGATCCATATTAATTATTGTTTTTCCACAACAGCGTCCATCACTCATAAAGATGAGATGTTCTATGGTTTCATGAAACCTTGGCTCGGTAAATAAGATTTGAATTTTTCTGTCCTCCACTTACTTTTAATAATAATAAAATCAACATAACATTTATTTTTCTTGCTGTGACACCTAAGAAATTTAATCTAAAAGTTATCAGAGTCATATATCTGAGATGGAGCAACATGTACCATTATTTTACCTCAACAATTTTACCTCTACAATTCATTATTCATCCATCCATTATCTTCCGCTTTATCCTCTATTAGGGTTGCGGGGGTTCCCCATGCCAATCCAGGGGAGAACGTTTCGGGCGCTGGGCAGATACACCCAGGACAGGGCGCCAATCCATCGCTGGGCACACACTCACTCACTCACACAGACACACTCAATATGGGGCAATTTGGAGAACTCAATTGACTCGATCCATGTTTTTGGACTGTGGGAGGAAACCAGAGAATCCGGAGGAAACCCACGCGGACACAGGGAGAACATGGAAACTCCACCCAGATAGGGATTCGAACCGGGAATCCCTGGAGCTGAGAGATGTGCTAACCACTAAATCACCGTGCCGCCCACACCTCTACAATTATTTATTAAAACCTATTGAAGACTTAATTAAATAAGTTTAATTAATTAATGTGTATTTACATGTATGTACATATATGTAAGTATACATTTATGTGTATGTATATGTTAATTATATCCAGCATATGAATGTGGGCCATTTGGGCCCCACTACAGTCACTGGCACACTGTATGTAAGCCAAGGTAGACTCTCAAATTAAAACATTTATATGACCCATGGGATGGTCCACATTGGGCAGACATTTGGCAGTGAACCTCATTTTGCTGTGTGTGTGTGTGTGTGTGTGTGTGTGTGTGTGTGTGTGTGTGTGTGTGTGTAACAGGGCAGAGTCTGCTCGTGAGTAATGGCCAAATGTGGTCGCGTCAGCGTCGTCTCCTCACACCAGCTTTCCACTTTGACATCCTTAAAAACTATGTTCACATATTTAACAGCTCGACCAACATCATGCATGTAAGTGTACAAGTATTACAAATACAGACTTGTACACCGACACACAACAGTTCAATTGTATTATTTTACTTTCTACTCTTTACATCCAGGATAAATGGCGCCGTCTGCTGGCAGAAGGAAAGAACGAGCTGGAAATGTTTGAGCAAATAAGCCTGATGACCCTGGACAGTTTACTGAAGTGTACTTTTAGTTATGATAGCCATTGTCAGGAGTAAGTGGCGCACACACACACACACACACACACACACACACACACACACACACACACACACACACAGTCAAAAGTTAGGACACGCTGCCTACTTGCTCTATGTCCTCCACTTATCATATAGATGGACTTTGTAGTTTTACAAATACAGACTGTAGTCCATCTGTGTTCTTGTTTTTGTTAGTCCCCTGTTGGTTCTCTGTGCTCTATTGGTCAGAAGCATCACAGAACAGGTATCATTTGGGTGGTAGATTTTTCATTGTCAGTTCTGCAGTTTCATTTCTCCACCTCAGTGGCACTGCTGGGATAGGAGTAATGCAACAAACAAATAACCCCTGCTCTGTGGTGCTACTAATGGGGTCCTGACCATTAGAACAGAGTAAAGGGGACGTACACAGTACATGGACAATAAGTACATGGACATGGCAAAAAATAGGTGTATATGCTGCATGCATATATATAAATATATATATATATATATATATATATATATATATATATATATATATATATATATATATATATATATATATATATATATATATATATATTTATATATATTCATTCATTCATCCATTATCTCACGCTTTATCCTATATTAGGGTCGCAGGGGGTTCCCCATGCCCATCCAGGGGAGAACGTTTCGGGCGCTGGGCAGATACACCCAGGACAGGGCGCCAATCTATCGCTGGGCAGACACTCACTCACACGGACACACATGCATACACACTCTATATGGGGCAATTTGGAGTATATACACACACACACACACACACACACACATATATATATATATATATATATATATATATATATATATATATATATATGCATATATATCTGTCTCTAACAGAAAGTCTAGTGAATATATCTCAGCTATTTATGAGCTGAGCGATCTGGTGGTGAAGAGGCAGCGGAATCTCCTGCATCACTTCGAGTGGTTCTATAAGTTTTCCGCTAATGGACGGCGTTTTCAACAAGCCTGTGAAATTGTGCACAAATTTACATCCTCTGTCATACAAGAGCGCCGCTCCCAGCTCAGTCAGCGGCCATCAGAAAACAGAGCACAAAAGGCTACGACTGGGTACAAGAGTCGAGTCGCTGACTTCATCGAAGTGCTGCTGCTGTCAAAGGTACACTTTCAATTCACTCCACAGTGGTTAGCATGTTAGCCTCTCAGTGCTGGGGATCCAGGTTCGAATCCCGATCTGGGTGAGGTTTCTCCCCATGTCCGCATAGATATTCTCAGAGTCCAAAAACATGGATTCAAGGTAAATTGGATACTCCAAATTGCCACTTTATAGTGTGTGTGTCTGTGAGTGAGTGTGTACCCAATAATATATTATCCCCTCCATGTCCCTAGTAGAGGATAAAATGGAGGATAATGAGCTGAGATGTTGCTGTGCATTAAATCCTATCCCTGCAGCAGTAGAGAGCAGCTCCAATTACTACAGACATTCATTCATTCATTATCTTCTGCTTTATCCTATATTAGGGTCAGGGGGGGGGGTTCCCCATGCCCATCCAGAAGAGAAAGTTTCGGGCGCTGGGCAGATACACCCAGGACAGGGGGCCAATCTATAGCTGGGCACACACTCACACACACTCACTCACACAAACACACTCTATATGGGGCATTTTAGAGAACTTAGTTGACTTGATCCATGTTTTTGGACTGTGGGAGGAAAGCAGAGAACCCGGAGGAAACCCACACGGACATGGGGAGAACATGGAAACTCCACCTAGATGGGGATTTGAACCGGGAATCCCTAGTGCTGAGGAGAACGTGCTAAACACTAAGTCACCGTGCCGCCCACAAGCGACAAATAATACTTTATAAAATTGACTTAAAGAAACATAATAAAATCAATAAGTGCGTGTGCACATCATAAATGTTTGGCATGACGTTAAGCAATACACGACAACTAAATTATACCTCAAGTGGCACCACTTGCATTAGAAAATGCATCAGGGGCAGCACAGTGTCACAGTGGTTATCACAACCGACTTAACGTTGGGGATCCAGATTCGAATCCCAATCTAGTTGGACCATGGTCTCCCTGGGCGTTAGTTACAGGGTTGCCCACTGCTCCGGGCATGTGTACTCACTTCACTCACTTCGCTCAATTCCTCTGGGATAACAGTCTGTGTTTAAATTGTCAGGATGAAAACGGAAAAGGACTGTCCAATGAGGAGATCAAAGCTCAAGCAGATACATTCATGTTCGCAGGTAACTGGCTCCATGTTACTTTTTGAAAAACACCTTAGTTTTAATACAGCAACATAATCAACAATGTCTCCTTCTAAAGGTCATGACACAACAGCCAGCGGGATCTCCTGGCTTCTCTATAATCTAGCCATGCATCAGGATTATCAGGAGCGCTGCCGTTCAGAGATCAACGAGCTTCTTAATGGGCGAGACGTGGAGGAGATTACTTGGTCTACAAATCCTATAATCTTACACACATGAACCTTTTGACCTTTCAATGTTTGACCTGTCGTTCATTACACTAACAGTTTTCAATTCACTTTAAAGTCCTGTGTGTGAGGGAAGGCATTGATTTTTATTTCATTCAAAATCCTCTAGGGATGATCTGAGTGAACTGACCTTCACGACCATGTGCATTAAGGAAAGTCTAAGGCTCCACCCCCCAGTTTTGGCTCTAACTCGGTACTACTCTCAGGACATGATTGATCCCGAGGGGCGTAGAGTTCCACAAGGTAATTTGTTATTTATGTAAAGTTGACAACCTTATTTATAACCTTATCTTATTTTGTCAGATAGTAATGATGTTGCTGTACTTATGAAAATGGGGATGGTTCTGCTCAGTGGATCTATTTATCTCCACAGGTACCATCTGTCTGATCAGTGTCTTTGGTACCCATCATAATCCAGATGTGTGGTCCAACCCAGAGGTGGGTCTCTCATTGTTGTGGTTGGTTATTTATTTATATTAATTTATTAAAAATAAATGTATGCTCATGATTGGTAACTTGGGTGTAGTGGTTTGCACATCTACCTGGGGATCGAATCGCGATCTGGGTGGAGTTTCCATGTGTCTGTGTGGGTTTTCGCCAGCTTCTCTGGTTTCCTCTCACAGTCTGAAAAAAATCATGGATTCAAGGTGAATTGGCTGCTTTAAATTGCCCTATATCGTAATAATAATACTAATACATTTATTTTATAGGCACCTTTCTGTCACTCAAGTGCGGAAAGTGAGTTTTGAATTGTGAAAGTGAGGTAATGTGTCTTATGTCAGGTGGTAAAGAGTTCCAAAGTTGGGGAGCAGAGCGGCTGAAAGCTCTGTACCCCATGGTGGTAAGGCGAGCAGTGGGGACTGTCAGGAGGATAGAGGAGGATGATCGGAGGGAGCGAGCGAGATGGAATTACAACCTGAAGAACAGAGGAGAGATATGGTGGAGAAAGATGAATGGCCTTAAAAGTGAGAAGAAGGTTTTTGTAATTGATCCGGAACTTGACCGGGAGCCAGTGAAGCTGTTGGAGAACAGGAGTGATGCGGTGGAAACTGAGGGTTTTGGTAAGAATACGAGCAGCTGAATTCTGGACCAGTTGAAGCTTATGGAGAGATTTGTGGGTGAGACCAAAAAGAAGAGAGTTGCAGTAGTCTAATCGCAAGGTAACGAGGCTATGAACAAGAATGGCGGCAGCATGAGGGGTAAGAGAGGGGCGAAGACGGTTAATGTTGCGAAGATGGAAGTAGGCAGACCGGGTAATGTTGTTGATGTGTGATTGAAACGAAAGGGTACCATCCAGAATATAGTGTGTTTGTCAGTGTGAGTGAACGTGTGCCCAGTGATCAATGTCGCCACTCAGGGTTTCTGATAAGAGCAAAATGCTGTAATAAAAAAAAAAAAATGAATTTCAAGTGTGATATTCTTTGGCAGGTCTATGACCCAATGCGTTTCGACCCTGCTGTTTTGAAACAACGTTCCTCGTATGCCTTCATTCCTTTTTCAGCTGGACCAAGGTAAGGTGTTCACTTACTTGCAGATTTGCTCGACCACCCAGGTATGTACAGAGCTGATATGTATACTGTGTTACAGAAACTGTATTGGTCAGAACTTTGCCATGGCTGAAATCCGGGTGGTTCTGGCACTCACATTGAGAAGATTCAAGATTCTTCCAGGCTCCACACAGCCGCTTCGTAATTACTCTCTGACGATGAGGGCGGAGTCTGGACTGCATCTTAAACTGGAAGCTCTGGAATCACCTAAATGATGAAAGACTTTAACAAACCAAAATTTTGGGTTACGTATATTTGAAGATTTTCTATATTCTTTTTGATTTTTTCAAATATGATTTGCATTGGGAAGCGGCATGGTGGCTTAGTGGTTGGCATGTTCTCCTCTTAGCGCTAGGGATTCCCAGTTCGAATCCCCATCCGGGTGGAGTTTCCATGTTCTCCCCGTGTCCACATGGGTTTCCTCCGGGTTCTCCGGTTTCCTCCCACAGTCCAAAAACATGGATCAAGTCAATTGAGTTCTCCAAATTAAGACAAGATAAGATAAACCTTTATTTGTCCCACAATGGGGAAATTAACAAATTGCCCCATACAGAGTGTGCCTGTGTGTTTGTGTGCGTGTCTGTGTGTCTGAGTGTGTGCCCAGTGATAGATTGGCGCCCTGTCCTGGGTGTATCTGCCCAGCGCCCAAAACGTTTTCCCCTGGATGGGTATGGGGAACCCCCCCCCCCGCGACCCCAATATAGGATAAAGCGGAAGATGATGAATGAATGAATGAATGATTTGCATTGTTGTCAACAATAAACAACATATAAAGACCTGTGTACTATTTTTCCTATTTTTCCCAACACACTTCCCATGTCCCTCTTATCGAGTACGCTCGCTTATTCAAATGGATTCATCCTGTATTTCCACATTCGCACAACACATGAAGTAATTTCAGACATTCCCCAACCGCGCGACAGAGATTATATTATTGATTATACCTGACTATTGTGTAAGAAAAGAATTTTCTGATCAAAGTTTAGTGCAGAATGTAAGATAAAAGCTTGCAGAGCAGAGGGACTTGAGTTGAGTAGCTTTTGTTGCTTTGAACTGCACCATGCTGAATATCATTCCCTCACTCGTTTTTATTCTTATCCAGCACCATGGCTTCTTTTCACGTGAGTAAAGTGTTGGTTTATTATAAGGAATGCATGGTTTCATTGATTTTATCCTCCGTTTGAGGTCCATTTCTCACGTTTGATCTGGTATTCTGTCTGTCATGATTGGTTCAGTGCAAGCAGCTGCTGAAGAGGTGAATGTTAAACCAATTCTTGTAAATGGGACTTATATAAACCCGGAGCTGGGCAGATACCATGCCAGGCTGAGATCTCTCAGTCGAAGCTGTCGGGACATCAAAAACAAATTTGGTGCTACAACAGGTGGGTGCTCCTCTGGTGTAGCTGAGCAATCATTTTATGTATATTACTAAAGGATGCATGAATGCAAACGCCATCAATGTTTAGTTCAATTAATTTACCATTTAAACAATAATTAATATAGTGTGAGGATATTGTATGAGGGCGGCACAGTGGCTTAGTGGTTAGCACGTTTGCCTAGGGATTCCCCTAGGGATTCCCGGTTCGAATCCCCATCTGAGTGGAGTTTCCATGTTCTCCCCGTGTCTGCTCTGCGTGGGTTTCCTCTGGGTTCTCCGGTTTCCTCCCACAGTCCAAAAACATGGATCAAGTTAATTGAATTCTCCAAATTGCCCCATATAGAGTGTGTGTGTGTGTGAGTGAGTGTGTGCTCAGCGATGGATTGGCGCCCTGTCCTGGGTGTATCTGCCCAGCGCCCGAGACATTCTCCCCTGGATGGGCATGGGGAACCCCACCGCGACCCTAATAGAGGATAAAGCGGGAGATACTGAATGTATGAATGAATAATTAATATAGTGTGAGGATATTGTATGAGGGCGGCACGGTGGCTTAGTGGTTGGCACGTTCTCCTCTCAGCACTAGGGATTCCTGGTTCGAATCCCCATCTGGGTGGAGTTTCCATGTTCTCCCCGTGTCCGTGTGGGTTTCTTCCGGGTTCTCCGGTTTCCTCCCACAGTCCAAAAACATGGATCAAGTCAATTGAATTCTCCAAATTGCCCCATATAGAGTGTGTATGTGTGAGTGAGTGTGTGCCCAGCCATAGATTGGCACCCTGTCCTGGGTGTATCTCCCCAGCGCCCGAGACGTTCTCCCCTGGATGGGCATGGGAAACCTCCTGCGATCCTAATAGAGGATAAAGCAGAAGATAATGAATGAATGGATATTGTACGATGTGGTGCAGTGGTTAGCACGTCTACCTCTTAGCGTAACCTCAAGGTTTGACCGATCGAATCAGTCTGGGTGGAGTTTCCATGTTCTCCCCATGTCTGCATGAGTTTCTCCAGGTTCTCCGGTTTCCTCCCACAGGTTAAAAACATGGGTTTAACGTGCATCGGTTGCTCTAAATTGCCCCTATATTTTTTGTATGTGGATCAGCACACAGCCCTGACTATATCTACCCACAAAATGTTCACTTCTGGACGAGCATGGGGAACCCCCTGCAACACTAATAAAGGATTAAGCAGAAGATAATGAGATGAGATAAATATTTAATCAGAACTTTAAGGACAATACCTCTGGAAAGAAAAAGAAAAGTTTATCTTAAAGCATTTGACATTATTGAGGTCTGGACAACCTTCTGGCAGAGAGTTTCAGGCACCATCCGGCAAGACCTGAGAAAACGAGCTTAAATAGGGTTTGACAGATAATTAAGGAAATGAGAACCAGGTGCTAAATTAACACCAATGTAACTGAAAAGACCCTAAAATGTAATTTATTCATTATCTCCCGCTTTATCCTATATTAGGGTCACGGTGGGGTTCCCCATGCCCATCCAGGGGAGAACGTTTCGGGCGCTGGGCAGATACACCCAGGAAAGGGCGCCAATCTATCGCTCAGCACACATTCACTCACACACACACTCTAAATGGGGCAATTTGGAGAACTCAATTGACTTGATCCATGTGTTTGGACTATGGGAGGAAACCAGAGAACCCGGAGGAAACCCACGTGGACACGGGGAGAACTCCACACAGATGGGGATTCGAACCGGGAATCCCTAGTGCTGAGAGGAGAACATGCTAAACCACTAAGCCACCGTGCCGCCCTTTAAAATATGTTATTTTTTTCAAATATTGTATAAATATTATAAATATATGTAACTCATGACAAGTTCTTTTTACTCTTGTTTGGATCATGTAAAATAGAAATTCATTCAGTATGTATGTATACATACATGGGCTTTTTATTTGTATTTAGATGGCATATACTATTTAACAACATCAAATGGTGTGATGTACCAGACCTTCTGTGATATGACGACTGCTGGAGGAGGCTGGACTCTGGTAGCCAGTGTGCATGAAAATAATCTGAATGGGAAATGCACTTTGGGTGATCGCTGGTCCAGTCAGCAGGGTAATAATCCCCAACGGCCCAGTGGTGAAGGAACCTGGGCTAACAGTGCCACATTCGGCACTGCAGAGGGTGCTACTAGTGATGACTATAAGGTGTGAGAACCTGTTTGGAATCTAACCCTTTCACTCCTATATATATATGGGTTGCTTTTTCTCTATTTTCTCAGTTCCACTTCCTATAAAGATGGACTTTGTAGTTCTACAATTCCAAACTGTGGTCTATCTGTTTGTGTTCAGTACAAACTGTGTACGTCCTCTTTACTCTGTCCTTTTACTAATGGTCAGGACCCCAATAGTACCACCTCAGAGCAGGGATTAATTGGTTGGTGCATTATTCCTATCCCAGTAAAACCCCCTCACCACATCAGTGTCACTGCAGAACTGACAATAAACAATCCACCACCCAAATGATACCTGTTCTGTGATGCTCCTGACCAACAGGAGACTAACAAAAAACAAAGAACAGAGAAGAACAGACTACAATCTGTAATTGTAAAACTACAAAATCCATCTATATGATAAGTGGAGGACATAGATGATAAAACATTTATGCTCCCCTCCCTCTCGTTCTCTATACCCAACCCTGACAGAACCCAGGATACTATGACATCACTGCTGACGATGTTTCAGTCTGGCATGTCCCTAATGATGTTCAACTACAGCACTGGAGAAAATCTTCAATTTTAGGCTACCACACTGAAACTAAGGTCCTCAACCAAAATGGTGGCAACCTCTACCAATTATTTCAGGTAAAGTATAATGACAAAGTCATGATTGTACTCATTTAGACTTTAATTTTATTTCAAATATATGTGTTTAGGGTGGGACGGTGGCTTAGTGGTTGGCATGTTCTCCTCTCAGCACTAGGGATTCCCGGTTCGAATCCCCATCCATGTTCTCCCCGTGTCCGCGTGGGTTTCCTCCGGGTTCTCTGGTTTCCTTCCACAGTCCAAAAACATGGATCAAGTCAATTGAATTCTCCAAATTGCCCCATATAGAGTGTGTGTGTGAGTGAATGTGTGCTGAGCGATAGATTGGCGCCCTGTCCTGGGTGTATCTGCCCAGCGCCCGAAACGTTCTCCCCTGGATGGGATGGGCAATGCCCCCCCCCC
>JAFMOD010000336.1:506603-557774 GCA_019802435.1 Corydoras maculifer
TTTTTGGACTGTGGGAGGAAACCGGAGAACCCGGAGGAAACCCAAGCAGACACGGGGAGAACATGGAAACTCCACCCAGATGGGGATTCACACCGTGGAATCCCTAGCACTGAGAGGAGAACATGCTAACCACTAAGCCACGTGTGAAATAATAATAGAAATAAATAAGCAAATCACATTTTTTGTTTTTTTAAAATCTTTAGAAATTGATACAGCACTGCTTTCATAAAAACCAACAGATTATGTTTTATGCTTTTTTTTTGGCAGATGAGTTTGAAGCAGGCTTCATTTCCTTCCGAGTTTTAAATGCAGAGAAAGCAGCCATAGCCATGTGCTCAGGGATTAAACCAACAGGATGTCATTCTGAATCTGTATGGCAACCTTTTTCAAAACCATCTAGTAGATATAGCTTTGTAAATACAGTATCTAAAAGCAGGATATGATTTCTTTATGTTACAGTATTGTATTGGTGGAGGAGGACACTTCTCAACAGAGTCTTCGTGTGGAGATTTCTCTGGTCTGTCAGGAAGCCAGAACCTTGATGATGCATCCACTCACATAACTGAGGCTGCTGTTCTCATCTTTTATCGCTAAACGTCACTCTTTAACATTTTACTTTTCATCTACAGCCATCTGTTTAATAACTCATACACCAATGAGCATCAACATCTTGACCTCAACTGCAACCTTAACTAATAAAACTAGGTTCATTTAGCCATGTGTTTTGTGATTTTCTACAAAAAATGGCAAAAATGTTATCATTTAATATATCTGCATCATATTTATCATGCAGGGCGGCACGGTGGCTTAGTGGTTAGCACGTTCGCCTCTCAGCGCTAGGGATTCCCGGTTCGAATCCCCATCTGGGTGGAGTTTCCATGTTCTCCCCGTGTCTGCGTGGGTTTCCTCCGGGTTCTCCGGTTTCCTCCCACAGTCCAAAAACATGGATCAAGTTAATTGAGTTCTCAAAATTGCCCCATATAGAGTGTGTCTTTGTGAGTGAGTGTGTGTGCCCAGCGATGGATTGGCACCCTGTCCTGGGTCTATCTGCCCAGCGCCCGAGATGTTCTCCCCTGGATGGGCATGGGGAACCCCACCGCGACTCTAATAAAGGATAAGCGGAAGATAATGAATGAATGAATGAATATTTATCATGCAGCATGGAATGGACCCAACAGCACGAGAAAATATAGCACAAGAGACAAATAATTCATTCATTCATTATCTTCTGCTTTATCCTCTATTAGGGTCGCGGGGGGGTTCCCCTTGCCCATCCAGGGGAGAACGATTTGGCCGCTGGGCAGATAGACCCAGGACAGGGCGCTAACCATCGCTGGGCACACACCCACTCACACAAACACACTCTATATGGGGCAATTTAGAGAACTCAATTGACTAATCCATGTCTTTGGACTGTGGGAGGAAAGCGGAGAACCCGGAGGAAACCCACGCGGACACGGGGAGAACATGGAAACTCCACCCAGATGGGGATTCGAACCGGGAATCCCTAGCACTGAGAGGCGAACATGCTAACCACTAAGCCACCGTGCCGCCCACAAGAAACAAATAATACTTTATAAAATTGACTTAAAGAAACATAATAAAATCAATAAATGCGTGTGCACATCATAAATGTTTGGCATGACGTTAAGCAATACACGACAACTAAATTATACCTCAAGTGGCACCACTTGCATTAGAAAATGCATCAGGGGCAGCACAGTGTCACAGTGGTTATCACAACCGACTTAACGTTGGGGATCCAGTTTTAAATCCCAATCTAGTTGGACCATGGTCTCCCTGGGCGTTGGTTACAGGGTTGCCCACTGCTCCGGGCATGTGTGCTCACTTCACTCACTTCCTCTGGGATATCTGTAAAAACTGCATTTTCCCCCCAGGGATTAATAAAGCATTCTGATTCTGATTAATCTGAGGAAGAACAGTAGGCAAAATAGATCACTTTATTACTTCATGTAACCTAGAAAGTGAACAATGAAGTGAACTACCCGATTCCCTTAGTATAAAGGTAGCCTTATACAAATAACATGAAATAAAAATCACTATCAAATTTTTACCTTCTTAAAAACAAAAATGAGGGCGGCACGGTGGCTTAGGGGTTAGCATGTTCTTCTCTCAGCACTAGGGATTCCCGGTTCGAATCCCCATCTGGGTGGAGTGTGTGCCCAGCGATAGATTGGCGCCCTGTCCTGGGTCTATCTGCCCAGCGCCCGAAACGTTCTCCCCTGGATGGGCATGGGAAACCCCACCGCGACCCTAATAGAGGATAAAGCGGGAGATAATGAATAAATGAATGAATGAATGAATGATTAAAAACAAAAATGAGGACGGCACGGTGGCTTAGTGGTTAGCATGTTCTCCTCTCAGCACTAGGGATTCCCGGTTCGAATCCCCATCCGGGTGGAGTTTCCATGCTCTCCCCGTGTCCGTGTGGGTTTCCTCCGGGTTCTCCGGTTTCCTCCCACAGTCCAAAAACAGGGCTCAAGTCAATTGAGTTCTCCAAATTGCCCCATATAGAGTGTGTGTGTGTGTGTGAGTGAGTGTGTGCCCAGCGATGGATTGGCGTCCTGTCCTGGGTGTATCTGCCCAGCGCCCGAAACGTTCTTCCCTGGATGGGCATGGAGAACCCCACCGTGACCCTAATACAGGATAAAGCGGAAGATAATGAATGAATATAAACAAACAACCCACATAATTCCAATGGCCACCAGATGGCAGTAAACGTATTTTACCGTAGCTCCACTTAGCAATAATACGGTACTAAATGCCCTGGCTGAATTAGTTTATTCACTCTGTCATTAATGGAATCTAAGTTGGTTATCCTTATTAGATGTAACTGTGGGTTCTGAAGTCTATCACAATGTTTAATAAGCAATATTTTGTGCAACCATTCGGAACACGTGACAGTCCACTGCAAAAAAGACACACGTGTAAACACCTTCACAACTAGGGGACATTTCTACCTCCATACCCCTAATTACCTGACTGGTAGCAGGGAACAAGAACCAGAGAAGAACGTAAGCAGACAAGGAAAAAAAGCCAGCTCTACATTAAAAGACCTTACTGCAGCTGGAAAAAAAGTCCCAACCTTTTTTGCTGTGAAGTGGCAGCCCTATCCATTGCATCACTTTGCTAATTATACATTTTATTGTTGTTCCATAACTTACCATATACCACTGTGATGCACTCTAGAGTTACTCCTGCAGTATTGTGACCACAAGATGTCCAGCCGATAAAATAAGCAGCAGACATTAGGAGTTGTCTTGATATGAAAATCTGAAAAGGATTCATTCTGATGAGTTTTAAGGCATGAGGTCTACTTTACAGTCTGGGTTACGTAAAAATGTTTTTTAGAATTGCTTCCAAGTCCGCGATCCAAAATTAGTTTGACGAAAGGGAGACAGTCTCTCGTATAATAACATCTGAGGATGAAGGTTGCGCACTGATCCACAGTGGAATTTGGCCTTTCTTCACACGGAGTAAAATTCTTCCAGATTCCACGGATTTTAGTGCAATGATTTACACTCACAGGTACACTTTCATGATTCTCAGTACTGTAGGGATCGCGGTGGTGTGTGTTTCGCACTTCTGGACTGAGAGTAAATCACATTGTCTGATTTTCAAAGAATTTATTTGCAAATAATGAATAATGAAATAATGAAATAATCAATAAAAAATGATTGGCTTAATTAATTAATGGCACCTGTTAACAGTATAAAGGACACCTGCCCACAACCTCAAACAGTCACACTCCAAACTCCACTATGGTGAAGACCAAAAAGCTGTCAAAGGACACCAGTGTGTCTGTGTGTGTGAGTGCCCTGTCCTGGCTGTATCTGCCCAGCGCCCGAAACTTTCTCCCCTGGCTGGGCATAGGGAACCCCCCGCGACCCTAATATAGGATAAAGCTGAAGATAATGGATGAATGAAAGGATGTATAAAGGCAGATGTGACCATAATGCAGCCATGAAATCAGAGCAGTGATCTCAGGGATCTGGAAATTATTCAGAAGATTGTACTGGCATGATATTTCTTGCGTGAGAACCTTAGATTAAGAGCAAATCTATTCATGCTACTTATATTCGAACCAAAGAACATTAGTGAATTTTCGCTACTATGTTGATTGAGGGCGGCACGGTGGCTTAGTGGTTAGCACGTTCGCCTCTCAGCGCTAGGGGTTCGAATCCCCATCTGGGTGGAGTTTCCATGTACTCCCCGTGTCTGCGTGGGTTTCCTCCGGGTTCACCGGTTTCCTCCCATGGAAACATGGATCAAGTTAATTAAATTCTCCAAATTGCCCCGTTTAGAGTGTGTCTGTGTGTGTGGGTCTGGGCCCAGCGATGGATTGGTGCCCTGTCCTGGGTCTATCTACCCAGCGCCCGAGACGTTCTCCCCTGGATGGGCATGGGGAACCCCACCGCGACCCTAATAGAGGATAAGCGGAAGATAATGAATGAATGAATGAATGTTGATTGAGTTGCATATTATAAATCAGCTCTTATCTGAACATTACGGTTTAGCTTGAAATGAAATGAGAGAAATACGAAAGAGTCTCTACTGAGCTGAGGACAGGCAACAAGTAAGAAAGGCAGGGCACAAAATCGCATTAGGGAAGTTTGTGCAACAACTCATGGGCCAAATTCACTGACCACATAGATCACTGAGTTCCGAGCAAACAGTCAGGTAGCTGTTAGTCTGAATGAATGAAGGCAGGTATTGATCTCACAGCTCTGCTTTGCATAAAGAGCCACAGATCCATTTTCCATGACAGCCTCCATCTGGTGCATTATTACCTCTAGTTAATGGCTATCTCCGTCATCTCTGCCCCCCCCCCCCACACACACACAGTGCCACTACACTCGTCCCACAACACTCAGTGAAAGCGATACCTTATAACATGGTCTGAATATAATACAGTGTGCAAAGCTGCTTTTGCTTTGTGCTCTTGGAACCTATGTAGATATCTCATCCCACTATCTTCCACTTAATCCTCCACTAGGGTTGCTGGGGGGGTTCCCCGTGCCCATTTAAGGTGGAACATTTTGGACACTGGGCAGATACACACATCCAAACCACTTCTGATGAGAAGGCCTTTAATATACAGAAAGAATGATGAAGATAACAAAGTTGAATGAGGAGGAGAAAAAAAAAATGGAACCCAGAAAGAAAAAAATTGCATGTATTTATTTGGACTTTACATAAAGATTCAGAAGCTTTAACGACCGCTTGCTTCATTTTGTTTAACTCAACACAACGTCTGAACCCACACTGATGAGAAACAAAATGAGAATGAGGCCTTAGTCAAAACAAAACTGCTTTACTCAGCACAAAATGGAGCTTATGTCATGGCCAGCTCAGCCCTCTGATCTAACCTCCATGGAAAAGCTGTGATGTGAGCTGAAGGGTACAAAGTGTTCAAGCGAGAACCTTGAATGAACCCGCGTTACAAAGATAATGAACTCACATGCTCTAATCTGTATTCTTCAGCATTTAAGACGTTACAGAAGATAAGTTTCTGTTCTGATTGGATTTGCAATGCTCGGTGGTTCACATTAGTTTAAACAAGTGACCTGTATCGGTCTCCACTGACTGAACCTGAAGCTATCGCGTCATTCCAAAACAACATACGTCATGTTGCTGGTGAGCTCGGCCAAAGAGACGTGTTTGAGCCTCGTGTGCAGCACATAATTGGTCAGATGGACAAAATCAGGACGAGGAGAAGAAAGGTCAGACGATAGCTTTTGCTGCATGAATTTGTAGATATGAACTGAGTATGAACTGTTTAAGGTGCTTCACAAAGACAAAAAATCGGATCTTGGGTCATGGTCATGATACGATACGTATAAGACCCATGAACGTTAATCCGAGCCGATCTGAGTTTTAACCTGGCTATTAAAACATCAGATCTAATTCATGTTAGGGCAGAAAAGCAGCTTGAATTCATTTCAGCATGGCTGTACCAAACACAAACACCTCTATCATCTATTTCCTCCACTTACCAAATAAATGTACTTTAAATTGTGATTGTATATATAAATAACATAATGACACAATGTTTATAATTTGGTAAAATAAATAACATTGTGAGTAAAAAGAGTCTGATGCATTCCCATAAATGTTAATTTATAAAAATAATCAACATTTAAACGGGGTATGCATAACTTTTGCAGCCCACCTACATTTCACTAAATGACATTTCAATGCATTTTGGGGCAGAACAACAAGCACAATGTCTAAAAAAGATAAAAGAAGTTGAACTCCGTAATGGTTCTTTCTTTAGCATGACAGTAACCATAAGCATTCAGCCAGAACTATACTTCATTCATAAGCCAAGTCTCTGAATCTCTTTATGCAGCTAAAGCCAAATCCCAGACTAAAACCCCATCATGCATCTGTGCAAAGACCTGAAAATGACAGTTCACAGATGCTTGCAATGCAATCTGATGGTTCTTAAGAAGATTTGTCATAAAAATCAGATAGACTACCCACATCCAGATGTGCAAAGCTTTAGAAGATGAACACTTGCTGCTGTCAATAAAACCAAAAGGCTTTGACGAGGTACTGAAGAAAGTGTAAATTGAAGATTTCTACTTTAAGCATTAACGTTTTACTGATGTCACGTCATTCTTTTGGAGTCGGCGCCATGTAAGTTAGGCCAATAACATACACCCCCCCCCCCCCACTGTCTCTCAGAAGGTTTTTTTACAAACGAAAAATGTAAAACGTTCCATCATCTCATCCCATAACCTTCCACTTATTTCTCTGCTGGGGATGTGTGGACGGGGGGTTCCCCGTGTTGATCCAGTAGGGAGTGTGTTGGGTGCTGGGCATTGGTTTATTGAACATTATGGCCAAATCACACCAATGGATCACTTCATTGTGATCGGCAAAGTCTCACTTTCAGTCTAAATCAGTGATTCTCAATTATTTTCTGTTAAGCCCCCCCTAGGAAGAAGAAAACGCACCTTGGTAAATTGTTGCGAGTATATAAACCTCCGCAGGATCCTAAAGAGTATGTTAAATGGTGTGGATTTGTACACACACACACACGCTAACACACTTACACACACTCACACAGATCTTCACTATTGTTTAGAAGATATAAATAGCTACAGATGTCACGCTGGGGCAACTTTAGCACAATGCAAGAAGGAAAACAAATCCAGTAGGTTAAGTCCAGAAAGGAAAACATCCAGCTGCAGAAAGCTGACTTTAGGACCGACTCATATTTGGACATTAAGGAAGCAGTACACCGAAGGTATTTTTTTATAGTATTTGATTTAGAACACTGTTTTTAACCACCTACAAAAGGCTTAGAAGCAGAATCGCTGTCCTTTGCCTCGTCCTTACAAACAACAGAATGCTTCTGGAACATTCCGCCTCGTTTGTTCTGCGTTAAAGTCAGAATTTCTGGTGCCACGCCTCCTTTTTTCATGTTGTGGGGAGCAATAGAGTTTGACTGAGACTTCCTTTGTGGTTCTAATGCAATGACCATCATCTGTTCTGCATTATGGAGCATTTCCAGGTTCCTCCTTGACGTTCTCGCTAACTCACTTTAAGCCTGGATTTGCTGACCTGCCAAAATACATATAAACTGGCTGGAATTGTTGAACCTTTTATCTTTGTTTGATTCCATCAAGGTCCTTTGTTTTTGAGGCAACATCGGCGGTACATTACACATTTGAGCTGACCATAATCACTCTCTTAAGGGAGGGTGAAACAGGCTGCATTCGCCTGTTCAGGTTTCTTTCTCTTATTCAACAAAAGTTATCATGCCGATTGTACACAGTAAAGTAAAGTAAGGATTTATAATTTAACAGCTGTTAATGTTGCAAAAGCAGGGACTTTTCAAATAAAGTCCATTTCCTAATACCATCTTACCAACCCACACACACACACACACACACACACACACTGCCCATTGTCTGAGATCTGAGTTCACATTTCCCTCTGCCTCTTTCCACGAATTTTTAAACACAAGAAGCTAAATGCAGATCAGGGTTCGGCATCATGCAGAGGTCCAGCGTACAGGGCAGCATGTCTAAGCTCCACAATAGAGTCAGCATATTCTCTCTCTGTTTTGCCACACATATAACCCACAAGACCCAGGCGGTCTGGTACCGAGAATGTAGGGCGGGAGTGAAAACGGAGGAGGGTTATGGAGAGAGAAGAAAGGGGAGGAGGGGGAAAAGAAGCAGCTGCCACGTTTGCATCAGAGAAGTTAGTCTGAGACAATGTGTTACATGTGTTTTATATATTCCCAAGGTTTATAAATGCCATAGTACCTGGGTGTACATGTGTATCGTATTTCAATGTCCTTTTTAGAGTTGCATCACTGATTCATGGGATTATGGGATCGGCGTCATGGTCGCTCATATCACCACAAATGTATTTGTTTTCACAAAACAGCTCGAAGTGAGCCGGATCTGGCATTGAGCTATTTTTTGCACTTTATTTTTAGGGACCCTACTAAGTTAAAATGTTTGTATATGTTGCATACATTCATTCATTCATTATCTCCCGCTTATCCTCTATTAGGGTCGCAGTGGGGTTCCCCATGCCCATCCAGGGGAGAATGTCTCAGGCGCTGGGCAGATACACCCAGGACAGGGCGCCAATCCATCGCTGGGCACACACTCACTCACACAGACACACTCTATGTGGGGCAATTTTGAGAATTCAATTAACTTGATCCATGTTTTTGGACTGTGGGAGGAAACCAGAGAACCCGGAGGAAACCCACGCAGACACGGGGAGAACATGGAAACTCCACCCAGATGGGGATTCGAACCGGGAATCCCTAGTGCTGAGAGGAGAACATGCTAACTACTAAGCCACCGTGCCGCCCGTGTTGCATACAAAGCATTTTTAACCTTTAACTGAACACCACCATTTTTCTATACTTACTCTCCATTACATAATTTTAACGGCGGCACGGTGGCTTAGTGGTTAGCACGTTCGCCTCTCAGCACTATGGATTCCCGGTTCGAATCCCAATCTGGGTGGAGTTTCCATGTTCTCCCCGTGTCCGCGTGGGTTTCCTCCAGGTTCTCCGGTTTCCTCCCACAGTCTAAAAACATGGATCAAGTTAATTGAGTTTTCCAAATTGCCCCATATAGAGTGTGTCTGTGTGTAAGTGTGTGCCCAGCGATAGATTGGCGCCCTGTCCTCAGTGTATCTGCCCAGCCCCCGAAGTGTTCGCCCCTGGATGGGCATGGGGAACCCCCCCACGATCCTAATAGAGGATAAAGCAGGAGATAATGAATGAATGAATGAAAATCAGGGCCAGTAGAGAAAATCAGCTGTCATTCATTTATTATCTCCCGCTTTATCCTCTATTAGGTTCGGGGGGAGGTTCCCCATGCCCATCCAGGGGAGAACGCTGGGCACACACTCACTCACACAGACACACTCTATATGGGGCAATTTGGAGAACTCAATTGACTTGATCCATGTTTTTGGACTGTGGGAGGAAACCGGAGAACCAGGAGGAAACCCACGCGGACACGGGGAGTACATGGAAACTCCACCCAGATAGGGATTCGAACCGGGAATCCCTAGTGCTGAGAGGAGAACATGCTAACCACTAAGCCATTGTGCCGCCCAAAAAAACAGCTGTAATTAATAAAATGTAATTGGCCTTAAAGAAAATAGTCCTTCACATGAAAAGTACAGATCAGGTGCCTTGTGTTGGCTTCTCTACCATATTTCAAAGACCATCTGTGTTTTGGTGTCACCTTAGAGACGAGGGCATCCAAATAGAGAGGAGAGGAGTAATGGCTTAGGATTCGGTCAGGAGGGTTAAGACATAAGAGCTGCCTGAGAAAAATAACAACGCAATCATCACATTCCTTATGGTTTGGGAATTTTTTTGCAGAGACGAAAGAACAACTGTCGACGTCTCATGGACATGGTCATGGGCTGTGCATAAACAAGGCGGGGTGGAATTTACAGCGCCGACTTGGTTTTAGCAGCAGTTCACTGGAAGATGGAACTGAGAGGCTGTAATGTGCAATGTGAGCTAGCTATTCTAATTTATTTTACGTTGATGACGTTGTGGGAAAAACATCTGTATTTGGCAGTTGCTACTTCTGTCCTTCCGCTACTGGAGTCTTGCTTGTTTGTTTATTGGACATCTGGATGGCATCAATGACTATTCCTCAACGGGAACAGTTAATAGTGATACAGTCATGGTGTCTCCAATTTACCCATCGGGATATCTTTAAAGGCCACAGCTATCAAAGATCATACAAAGATGGTGGTAGCAAGGCAAGCCTTCCTAATAGTTCTAATTGATAGGTCCAGTCTTAGCTGCTAATTAAATTTAAACTAGTGTATAAAGCCAGTAGGATCATTGGTACTTCTTTGCCTACCCTTACAAACATTTACTACTGCCACTTGTTTAGTGTCCCACTCTTGTTTAGAGTGTAGATGTTGTTGCACAGGGCGGCACGGTGGTTTAGTGTTTAGCACGTTCGCCTCTCAGCACTAGGGATTCCCGGTTCGAATCCCCATCTAGGTGGAGTTTCCATGTTCTCCCCGTGTCCGCGTGGGTTTCCTACGGGCTCTCCGGTTTCCTCCCACAGTGGATCGAGTCAATTGAGTTCTCCAAATTGCCCCATATAGAGTGTGTCTGTGTGTGTAAGTGTGTGCCCAGCGATAGATTGGCGCCCTGTCCTGAGTGTATCTGCCCAGCGCCCGAAACCTTCTCCCCTGGATGGGCATGGGGAACCCCCCGCGACCCTGATATAAAGCGGAGGATAATGAATGAATGAATGAATGTTGTTGCACATTGGAGTGTGGTAGCTTACTGGTTAGGGTGTTGAGCCATCCTGAGCCCACCAAAGTCGGCATTGTGGGCCCTTATGCAAGTTTGCCATGCCCATCCAGGGGGGAATGTTTCAAACACTGGGCACCCAGGTAAAGGCGCCAATTCATAACTTACACAGACACTATATAGGGGCAATTTGGATAAAGGCTTTAGATTTAGAGCAGCCAATTCACCTTGAATACATGTTTTTAGAAACCGGAGAACCCAGAGAAAACACATGAGCTGAGAGGTAGCCGTGCTAACCACTACGCCACTGTGCCTGAGCTGAATGGGATAAACTGGACCTGAATGAGTCACCAGCAATAGCAAAAAAGAGAATAAATGTTTGGTTTACTTGTTCAATAAAGAGCAAAAACTTTGGCAAAGAGCTTGAAAGATGACTTTTATTTGTGATATATAAAAAAAGAAAACAGTTTATTCGCCTTTCACTAGATGCATCAATACTGCCATTACTTGATACGAGGTTGAAAAACAGTATAAGTTATTTATTTATAATCTTTTTTTTAACCATGTTATATTTCATACCGCTGCAAATGTCCATCTAAAAATGGGGCCAAATTGTATTGGGAATTTAAAAGTAGGCCTTGAGCAAAGTACAAAAAAAAATGTGTATGATATATATATTTCTAATATGTTTAAACGAAGAAGTGAAGCTGCGATTTGTTTGTCCTTACATGTACAGTGTCCTGTCCTTTTACAGTGGACACCTTGTCATATTCAAGTCCATGGGGGAAAGTAATAAATTATATCTTGTGAACTGCCCTGCAGTCATGATGTGCTGATGGTGTTTTTGATAGAGGGATGCATATCGAAATACAGTACAGTCGTGGGGATATGATAAATACATTAGGAATAAAAAAGAAATTCACCTGACTGCCTACAATGACGATTACAAACAAAAAAATGAACAAAAATAACATTCCTTATTCAATAAAGGTAATTAGCCCTTTCACAGACCCCTCATCGCTTTTTTCAAATCATTAAAGTCCCGTGTCATTCTGTAGTCCATAATGCTTTTATTTGGCACTTGGGTCTAAAACTGACTTTCAAAGGCTAAAAAAATTGTTTTTCCCAAAATCTCCATTACGTTCTGTGGTAAATATACTTGTTCAGAACCTGATTTGCTTCTGTTTACATTTTGCTCTGGTATATCGCTGGATTCTTTAAATTCTAAGGTCATTTAACAGTCCTTATATGCTAATGCTGCCTGCTAAGTAAAGTATACTGCATTAGTAAAGTATACCATAGTGAGGTGGGAAAATGTTGGTCGCATCATCATTCATTCATTCATTCTGCTTCTGCATCTTCTGCTTTATCCTATATTAAGGTCACGGAGGGGGGGTTCCAAATGCCCATCCAGGGGAGAACGTTTCGGGCGCTGGGCAGATAGACCCAGGACAGGGCAACAATCTATCGCTGGGCACACACTCACTCACACAGACACACTCCACTCTATTTGAAGAACTCAGTTGACTTGATCCATGTTTTTGGACTGTGGGAGGAAACCGGAGAACCCGGAGGAAACCCACGCGGACACGGGGAGTACATGGAAACTTCACCCAGATGGGGATTCGAACCGGGAATCCCTAGCGCTGAGAGGAGAACATGCTAACCACTAAGCCACCTTGCTGCCCGCATCACTTCCAGATAGCACAAAAGCATTAAAAGCTGAAAATTACCCGACATATTACATTATATCATTTAGCAGATGCTTTTATCCAAAGTGACGTACAAAGCAAGCACAGGGTTAACCACAGCATCCCTGGAGCAATGAGGGTTAAGGGCCCACATTGATAACTTCAGTGGACCTGAGATTTAAACCCACAACCTTCTGATTGATAGCCCAACACCCTAACCACTGAGCTACCACATCTTTCTTACTTAAAGTTAGCGAAGTTCTAAAATACACGTCCTTTATGAATGATTTAACCAAAATGTGGTGTGTAGTAGTCCACTCTAAGAAACTTAAAAGGACTAACTAGGACTAAGTCACTGCCAAACCGTACTGATTTGCTTTAATGCCATCAGACGGATAATATCCATTCAGGTTTAAGTAGCATTAGCTTGCATGCTCATGTATTAGTGTTATGACTATTGCCCTCATAATTTGACAAATCCGCTTTTGTTTAGAAGAACAATGCACACAACGGAAAACCTTACCATCTAGATTCCTAAAGACATATCAGGTTCTGAGTAGATTTATTAACCACGGAACATGATAGAGACATAACGGGGGCAGTCGTAGGCTTGTGGTTAAGAAACCAGCCTTGTGACCTGAATATCCCCGTTTCAATCCCTGACACCATCAAGTACTATGGCTGAAATGTCCTTGGACAGGGCACTTAACCTCAATTGCTCCCCGGGCGCCATGTACACGTGCGCTCACCTCACTTGTTAAAAAAAACAAAAACATTAATCCTTCACCCAGAGTGCCGAAAACATACATGAGTAACATGGTGCCAACTACACAACCTTGGGGATCTATACAAACACCTATCTAGTTTTTCTGAAACATAACACGACCATCGAAATCACCTGCATGCGATAACCATAAACACACGGGACAACTGCAACAACAAAAATGATTCTCATGTCATTGATATTCTTTGGTTTGCATGTTCTTGGTTTTAAGAGGCTACCCTGAGAGAGTACGCAGTGAATAATAAAAAAAAAACATTTTATAAAGCACAATGGACTAAATGCCCCCGAAATATGGTACTTTAATGTTTTATCAGATTCAACATATTGATGCTTAAACACCTAGTAAAAGGACACCTTATATTAAAATAGTTTCGTGGTTGTCAGGACTTAAAGCCGGTTGATTCGAATACTTTGACCTCCCTGGTGATAGATATCCAGGATATCCAGGATCTTTGGCCTCATTCTAAAGACAGAAAATGGACTCCACCCCACGTTGTTCAGTAGTTGAAATTAACATCTTCCCCCTATTGCAGGTAACGATAATGTCATGATATTTCTTGCTGTCCAGCAACAAAGCACATACCATAGGCTATCTGATGCTGATAAATATCATTTTATGTGTATTATCTTTTGCTGAGAGGAGCATATATTGGTTGGAGAATCGGAATGGTGCTCTCAACACTGGTTCTCAGGGTCTGGGAGGAGGTCGAGCAGGGGGCGGGCATGGGGCACTGGGTGGAGCTCGGGCTGGAGGAGGACCAGGAGCTGGGCTTGGCCCTTTTGGAGGTGGACACTGAGGAGGTGGAGACACAGGGGGTGAGACTGGGCAATAATCCGGGGGAGGTGGAGGCGGACTCTGGGATGTGATCGGGGTCTTTGCCTCTTCTTTCACTCTGGTGAAATTGATACATCGGCCCTGAGAGAATTAAGAGACAAAGAGATTAGATGAAATGAACCTTAGTTAAAAAACCTATTACAGGAACAGTATTTAACCTTCAGATATAAACCCAATTTAACTTGTTTAATATGAACTGGACTGAAGTGTAGCACAGTTATGGGAACTTCTGTAACCCCCTATCTGATTTCCATTATCGAAAAAATGTCCCCAATCTAGATTCAACAAAACAATACTGAGCTGTTTTAATCCTTTTGTTTGTTGCCCTGAATAAACTACTGTGCAAAATCCTTCATTCATTCATTATCTTCCGCTTTATCTTATATTAGGGTCGTGGGGGGGGTTCCCCATGCCCATCCAGGGGAGAACGTTTCGGGCACTGGGCAGATACACCCAGGACAGGGCGCCAATCCATCGCTGGGCACACACACAGACACACACACAAACACACTCTGGGGCAATTTCATTCATTCATTAATTATCTCCTGCTTTATCCTCTATTAGGGTCGCGGTGAGGTTCCCCATGCCCATCCAGGGGAGAACATCTTGGGCGCTGGGCAAATAGACCCAGGACAGGGCGCCAATCCATCACTGGGCACACACTCACTCACACAGACACACTCTATATGGGGCAATTTTGAGAATTCAATTGACTTGATCCATGTTTTTGGACTGTGGGAGGAAACCGGAGAACACGGAGGAAACCCACGCAGACACGGGGAGAACATGGAAACTCCACCCAGATCGGGATTCGAACCGGGAATCCCCAGCGCAAACGTGCAAACCACTAAGCCACTGTGCCGCTGGGGCAATTTGGAGAACTCAATTGACTTGATCCATGTTTTTGGACTGTGGGAGGAAACCGGAGAACCCGGAGGAAACCCACACAGACACGGGGAGAACATGGAAACTCCACCCAGATCGGGATTCGAACCGGGAATCCCCAGCGCAAACGTGCTAACCACTAAGCCACCGTGCCGCTGGGGCAATTTGGAGAACTTAATTGACTTGATCCATGTTTTTGGACTGTGGGAGGAAACCCACGCAGACACGGGGAGAACATGGAAACTCCACCCAGATGGAGATTTGAACCGGGAATCCCTAGCGCTGAGAGGCGAACATGTTAAACCACTAAGCCACCGCCTCTGTGCCAGCCGCCTCTGTGCGATATCAGCATTATATAATTAAAATAAATAACTAAATATCAATTATACGTAACTTCTTTCTCCAAAATGATGCAACAGGACTAGAAAGACAACCTGGGTGTTTTTTCTTCTTGTTTTTACCGAAACAAACATATACGTTGGTGTAAATTGGCCTCCTGACATGCCTACAATTAGCACGGGTCTGTAAAGCAGTCTGTTCTTAGCCCAATGATGTAGTGTTAGCCTTGATGTGGCTTTTTTCTAACGTCGTATTTGGGTATGACTTCATATCTCAGCCTCCGTCAGTCTGTTGGAGTGTGTGGGCATGTGTAATCAGAAGCTGCAAAATACTTTTCTAAATTCCTGACCACAATCAGTCATGTCTGAACGTCTAATGGCGTGTAAAGTTCCCAGGAACCTAACCTAACCTAACTAAAACCCACACGGACACGACGAGAACATGGAGTCCCCCCCCCCGATTGAGATTAAAACCTGGATCCCCAGCGCAGTGAGGTGGACTTTCTAACCTGCCCAGTGCCAGAAACATTCTCCCCTGGATGGGAGAAAATGAATAAAATAATTTGTAGACAGTTAAAATCAGTTTGAAGGCAAAAAGGAGGTTTCTACATAATAATTCCATGGGTGGGCGGCACGGTGGCTTAGTGGTTGGCATGTTCTGCTCTCAGCACTAGGGATTCCCGGTTCGAATCCCCATCTGGGTGGAGTTTCCATGTTGTCCCCGTGTCCGCGTGGGTTTCCTCCGGGTTCTCAGGTTTCCTCCCACAGTCCAAAAACATGGAACAATCAATTGGGTTCTCCAAATTGCCCCATATAGAGTGTGTCTGTGTGTGAGTGTGTGCCCAGCGATGGATTGGCGCCCTGTCCTGGGTGTATCTGCCCAGCGCCCGAAACGTTCTCCCCTGGATGGGCATGGGGAACCCCACCTGACCCTAATATAGGATAAAGCGGAAGATAATGAATGAATGAATAATTCCAGGGGTTTGAACTCTGCAGGGGTTCCACAGACAGCTGGATTCCATAATACAACACTGTTAGATTAAAAATATTAATAGCGTCCATAGATCTGTGAAATGGCTTTAGGTTATGGAAAATATCTCGAGACCTAACAGGAATGTTTCACAGCCTCAGAGCAGCGGACCTCTGTGAATGGGGCGATTTAGAGCTGTTGCTATGGCGCTCGGTACGGTGCTGTGAAACGCCTGTAAAACACAGAGTTACATTCATCCCTATGTTCCCACAATCCCACACATTATAAAGTACACGAGAACGTGAACCCGGTGATAGAAGAGAGGGAAAGTGCAGTACAAGAGCTCGTCTTCCAAGTTGGTGAACTCAAAGTAATTCAAGACGGGAAATGATGCCGATTTCACTTGTTTTCCATAGTTGAAAAAATAGTAGGCCTGCACATGCCTCTGCCCTCTCGTCATCAACCACAAAGTGGTGGTGAGAGCCATGGCATTACAGGAAAGGGCAGCAATGGCTCTCTAGAATTAAGACTGCAAAATGTAGCTGCACATGTTTATACAATCTATGTGACACTAATCGACGTTTTTCCTTCACATTAATACCAAAGTTGCCGTTCAAATAATTTGACATCTATGAGCTGATGCTACTTAACTTTTTGTGGCAAATAAATCCAGTTTTTTATGTGCTGGCATTTGCATACGGAGAAAAACGTGCCAAGATTCAACAAGGATTCATTCAGGTGGCTTGAAGCATCATATTCGCACGTTATTTAAGCGGTCTGAACCCTTAGATTCACACATCATTAATCCGTCATAACTTTAATAGTCTTTGGACTGTAAGTCTTTAGTTGGTAAAACCTTTGAGAGAAAGGCTGGTTGAACAGAGTGACACTGCAAAAAGACCAGGGCTGTTTGCATTGGTCTCCATTGGCGTGAATGAGGCAGCATGCTCTCCATTGGTGCCATTCCGAGGCATCTCAGGAGGACAAAAACTGACTGAGTGTCGGCATGATCGGCGCAACAGCTTCGGAGTTTAATCGGGTATCTCCCTTCTTTTGTTTGTGGTTCCGTTCCATTTTTGAAGGGAGTGCACAATCAGTGAGTGAAACGCCTTTGTGTACTTTGTCTCACGCCCACATGTACAGTGTGGATCTCTTTAAGAATAGGATTTCATAATAATATATTTTTTTAAGGTTTTAAGGCATGAAACATTCTGTGTGAATGATATGTCTTTATACTTACATGATCTCCAGGCTGTGGTCTCATAAGTGACACTTGGTCATAGCCACGGCGGAACAGAGCCCAGATTGCATCCAGTTTGCCCTGGTCATGAGAAGAATCAAACACAGGCATGAAACACACCACAAAGAAAACCAGCCAACAAACAAAGCAGTCAATATGTTGCAAGAAAGGTTCGATACTATGAAGAATCATTTTCATTTCCCTAATATTTTATTGCATGTGGCAATAAAAACAACACAGAACTTTGATCCAGGAATGTTCCTTTACCCTAATTGGAGAGTACCACTTCCTGTTCTGTTGAGTCTTCTTGTTTGCATGTTTTTTGGGTTTGGGTTCGAAGGGTTCAAACTCCTGCTCCGGCATTTTCACCACCGCATTTTTGGGTTTCTCCAGCTTGGCACCCTCCTCGGTGGAACCTTTCCCACCCCACCGAACCTAGTGCATTAGTGGTTGGAGAAAAGCGAATGATAAGCAAGTTTATAAATGACTTTATACAAAAATCATATAAAACCTCTGAAAAGACATCATTGGATGAGTAAAAGTCCATCCTCTTGCATTTTGGGGCGAAATTGACAGCCACATTTGTCATTTGTCTTTTATTTTTAGTAAAATGATCCATACAGTAAAATTGGCATTAACATTTATCTGATTTAATTTCATGGGGGTGCTAAAACCTATCCAAGCAGTCGTCTGTGTACCACTTGTCTGACACAGTTTGTGTTGTATTATTAATCGTCCCCAATTCACCTGGTAAATATTTTTGGACTGTGAAAATAAAACAGGAGCTCTAAAGCAACTGAAAGGAGAACATGCAAACCACCCCACCCACAAACACACACACACACACAACCTTGCCCATCCTGTATGGCGTTCAAACACAGATCTTTTTACTATAAGACAATGATGAAAAGACGTGACAAGTGTGATTACATCATAACGTCTGGCTGAATTGTGTCTCCATTACCTCCATCCGTTTTATTCCCCCGACTCCTCGCCCACCATAGTATGAGGCATCTACGGTCGGCCATTTTTTCTTTGGCATGCCATCCTCGTCGTCCGACTCCTTTTAGAGCATAACACATTACCATTTGAGACAAACAGATTTCCTAGATTTTTTTTTTTTTAATTAATACAAATATTTTTTTTGTGGTTCCATAATAGTAACACCATAGACACAGTTGGGAAGATGATTCACCGTTTATCATTGGTGAACAATATGGAGTAATTACCACGGTAATGTTAAAAAGAACAAATGACATTTATAACAAGAGCAAAGTGAACTAGTCGAGGTGTATTTTTGGAAAACAGAGTGTAGGTAGGAAGGAGCAGATCCTGTAATTGTGCTTTAGTGCAGAGTCAGTGCTCTGCACTAAATGTGGGCAGCAACAGGAAGCCAATGGAAGGAGATGAGTAGTGGAGTAACATTACCTCACTTGGACCATTGGGCAAGCCGACACATATTGAATAGCAAAACAGGTCTAAATGGAGCTAAGGGAAGAATGATAGAAAGGTGCAAATAATTATAAGAGGCTAAGCTGTGAAGAATGACTTACAGGTTGTGGTGGGGGAGGTGGAGGGGGCTCTTTGATCACCTGCAAAGACAGACATTGAATTAAAACCAACCACTGAATTGCCCTGTTATTTAAAAGACTCACAAGAAGAAGCTTTAACAATTCATTTTCATTCATTATCTTCCGCTTTATCCTCTATTAGGGTCGCGGTGGGGTTCCCCATGCCCATCCAGGGGAGAACGTTTCGGGTGCTGGGCAGATACACCCAGGACAGGGCGCCAATCTATCACTGGGTACACACTCACTCACACAGACACACTTTATATGGGGCAATTTGGAGAACTCAAGTGACTTGATCCATGTTTTTGGATTGTGGGAAGAAACCGGAGAACCCGGTGGAAACCCACGCAGACACGGGGAGAACATGGAAACTCCACCCAGATGGGGCTTCGAACCGGGAATCCCTAGCGCTGAGAGGCGAACGTGCTAACCACTAAGCCACCGTGCCGCCAGCTTTAACAATGTTGTAATTAAAGGAATCGTTTCTGACCTGCTTTATAAACAATTGCAAACCCTAAAAGCAAAAATATAGAAACTCTAGAAGCATTCAGTTAAAGAAAACATAATGAGGTGTAGGCTTACTACTGTGCAGCACAGAGGCCAGAACCACCACATGAACAACAGGGCCAATAGCAGGAATATGACCAGCAGGGTAATCAGGAGAATAGTTCCATCAAACTATCAGAAAAGAGGAGAAAGCACAATGTAGGTTCTCAGGAATGGGCTTCATTTTTAGTGCAATAATGGCAACTTCAACCGGATAGTTATTCAGACTGGAAACTTAATAGGCAATAAACCTCTGAAGAGTGAATGGGGTTGTAAAGTTTAAAGGGCACTGCGGGTTTGTAGTGGACAGAACAAGGAGATGAAACAAAACTCACTTTAAAGGAAAGAGACCCCTCTAGCAAACCTATAAAAGTCTAAAATGAAAAACTGGAACTAAAAATAGAAATTTAATAGTATATAAGGTTTAACATATAGTTAAAGATACAGTACCGGTCATGCTTGTCTATTGTATCAGTTCCACTTCCTGTAACGATGGACTTTGTAGTTCTCCAATTCCAGACTGTAGTCCATCTGTTTGTTCTACAGTACATATTGTGTACGTCCCTTTACTCTGTTCTAATGGTCAGAACCCCAATAGTATCACCACAGAACAGGGGTTATTTGGTTGGTGCATTATTCCTATCCCAGCAGTGTCCCTGAGGTGGAGAAATGAACCTACAGCAGCACTGCTGCACTAAAACCCCCTCACCACATCAGTGTCTGCAGAAGTTACAATAAACAATCCACCACCCAAATGATACCAGTTCTGTGATGCTCCTGACCAACAGAGAACAGAGAACCAACAGGACTAACAACAACAAGAACACAGAGTCCATCTGTAGTCTGTAATTTTAAAACTACAAAGTCCATCTATATGGTAAGTGGAGGAATTACATGATGGAGCAAAAAGGGGGTGTGTACTTCAGACTGATACTGTATGTTAATGAAATATGTTAGTAGTGGAAGTCAAAGTTTTAATTGGTGGTCCGTGTTGGTGTGTGTATACACTTACACACTTAGTTGTTGTAATGTGGACTGAGCTGGTGATAAAGGACAGACCTTCATTCATGCTTACTTGCAGGTAAACCACTCTGTAGCATAAAAAGAAACAGGTTAAATGGATCTTTCAAAGCAGTGTCTAATACAAAAATAAAGAGATACAATATATATATATATATATATTCATTCATTCATTCATTATCTCCAGCTTTTATCCTCTATTAGGGTCACAGGGGGGTTCCCCATGCCCATCCAGGGGAGAATGTCTCGGGCGCTGGGCAGATACACCCAGGACAGAGCGCCAATCCATCGCTGGGCACACACTCACTCACACAGACACACTCTATATGGGGCAATTTTGAGAATTCAATTGACTTGATCCATGTTTTTGGACTGTGGGAGGAAATTGGAGAACCCAGAGGAAACCCACGCAGACACGGGGAGAACATGGAAACTCCACCCAGATGGGGATTCGAACCGGGAATCCCTAGCGCTGAGAGGCAAACGTGCTAACCACTAAGCCACCGTGCCGTCCATATAACAATTAACCTATTATGTAAGCATGTCTATGTGTAGGAAAATTGTGAGCAGCAGACAATCTAAAGTGCTGACTTGTTAAAGATGTAATTTATGGCTTAAGATAAATAAGATGTGTGTAACTGGGCAAGGCCTCAGAGAGGGACTGAAGATGAAGATGAATCAACCAGGCGGAGACACTGAGGTTTGGGGGGAATATAATGAGAGGAGTTCAGAGTGTATGTCAGAAATAAACTTGTTGTAATGTGCAGGATGATGCTACCAGACTCTGAGTATTAGGTGTTAAGATATTAAATAAGGTAAACAGGATTTTGAACGTTGGTTTTGACCATCAGTTTCTACTCTGAGGCAAAAACATCACTGCAACGTTATAAAGCCTTTCATGGTCTAAAGCACATTTGAGCCATATGCTTCGGTTTATCCAAGTGACTAAGTGGGAGGACTTGGAATGTAACTTCAGGCAAACTTTTTTAACTGTGTACTAATGTTAGACAAATGGAAAAAAAGACTAATGGTGCTACTTACTTGCCAACTTCATCTATAACTGGAGCTGGGCACAGCAGGTAGGTATCCTTTATGTCAGCAGGTCGCTTATCTAAAAGAGAAAAGCAGGTTAACTTACTTATATAACCAAATTCCAAGTGCTGGGAATGTGGTCCAAGAAGATATAAAACTCACTTAATGTAAGAGTGTCATTGATCTTGAAGCTGCACATCACCTGGTCTGTTTTTCTGGCATGTAAGAAACCATTGCCGCGAACCACAACTTGGAAGGACTCTAATACAGGAATGTGTTATAGCAGTTAGCATTCGAATAAAGTAGGGGAATAATATATACTTAAAAAAACATGATCAAGAATAAAATAATAAAAGCGTATGTTAGACATTATATGCTTCAGGTAAGGCTGGTCAATCCAAGGCTGTCTATCTTAATGTTTCATATAAATCCCAGTTACTCAAACAGCCCACCAGGTAGCAACAATCATGCCACAGTCAAAATCATTAGCAAAAAGATTGTTTGTCCATTTATTCATTCATAGTCTTCCGCTTTATACTATATTAGGGTCACGGGGGGGGAGGGGGAAGGGTTCCCCATGCCCATCCAGGGGAGACGTTTCGGGCGCTGGGCAGATACACCCAGGACAGGGCGGCAATCTATCTCTGGGCACACACTCACGCACACATACACAATCTATATGGGGCAATTTGGAGAACTCAATTAACTTGATCCATGTTTTTGGACTGTGGGAGGAAACTGGAGAACCCAGAGAAATGGTTAATGTTTATATTATTGATCTCTTTCTTTCATTAAATGGGCATTTTGGAAAAAATAGGGGCATTGACTCATCAAGACGCACCTCCTGCACATACACTGGATGGTTCAGCTGCCAGGATTTCGATACAGGACTTCCTGATAATCTACAATAAGAGGAAAAAAATTAAAGAAATGAAACAAAAACTCTACATCAGAAGCTATTTGCAAATATTTAAAGATAGTAAAGTAATAATGCTCATGGTCTGGTTTCGTCTTTACCGAATCAATCACTCCTCTAAGGGCTTGAAAACCTCCCGTTACAGGAAACACATGCTCAATGGTGTCAGCTATGGTAGCCAGCTAGAGTAAGACAAACATATAGGTTTATTTGTAGAATTCAATCTTCCTGTGGTTTTCCTGCCTTTAAAATAATATCCTTTACTGAAAGATTGACATGTTTGCATCCTTATAAAGGTTTTAGCTGATCTGACCTGCGTCTCATTGAAATCCTTAACTCCAACGCAATACACAATGGCACCGAGTGCTCTGGCTCTGGCGGCCTGAGGAATAAAACAAAAGATTGCATTTTCTACTTTGTCTGAATTTTCAAACGCTGGTCACGTCTCATAAATCTTACCTCTTGTTGGGCCAAAATCAGCTGTTGCTCATTAAGCTCCCCATCTGTCAATGCAATGATGACACTTGCTTTGCCTAAAACAGATGTTACAGACAGATGTTCTACAAATGCATGTTGAATGTTTTATATATAAATCAATCAACTACAATCCGATATTTAGTAAATGGAAATAACATATATTATGTAGAAACAATTACAGTGGAACCTCTGATTTTATTGCTAGTCCGTCCACAAACAATCGGTGAAAGCTGAAATCCATGAAAAGCGAGGCACCAATATTCATGTATATTAATACAAGTCCAATCAATTGGTTCTAGAGACTCCAAAAAGGCATTTTATTGAAAATAAATGTAGTGTTTAATACAGAAAACAAATGTATACTACAAAACAAACATATGAATGATATATACAGTATTTTATATTCATTTATTCATTTATTATCTTCCGCTTTATCCTATATTAGGGTGGCGGGGGGGGTTCCCCATGCCCATCCAGCGGAGAACGTTTCGGGCGCTGGGCAGACACACCCAGGACAGGGCGCCAATCCATCGCTGGGCACACACTCACTCACACAGACACACTCTATATGAGGCAATTTGGAGAACTCAATTGACTTGATCCATGTTTTTGGACTGTGGGAGGAAACCAGAGAACCCGAAGGAAACCCACGCGGACACGGGGAGAACATGGAAACTCCACCCAGATGGGGATTCGAACCGGGGATTCGAACCACTAAGCCACCCAGCATTTTTATATTATTTTCATTCATTCATTCATTCATTATCTTCCGCTTTATCCTCTATTTGGGTCATGGTGGGGTTCCCCATGCCCATCCAGGGGAGAACATCTCGGGCGCTGGGCAGACAGACCCAGGACAGGGCGCCAATCCATCGCTGGGCACACACTCACTCACACAGACACACTCTAAACGGGGCAATTTGGAGAATTCAATTAACTTGATCCATGTTTTTGGACTGTGGGAGGAAACCAGAGAACCCGAAAGAAACCCACGCAGACACGGAGAGAACATGGAAACTCCACCCAAATGGGGATTCGAACCGGGGATTCGAAGCACTAAGCCACCCAGTATTTTTATATTATTTTATTTTTAAAAATGTAAAAGACTAATGTAAATAGCAAATAAATGTTTCCAATTGAACAAAACAGCTTTCACATTTCTCGCCATCTGTTTTTGATCGATCCAATATCTTCAATTTGTTTTGTAAGTGCATTTAATGGCTTTTTTATCGCTTCTCTTTTCGCCACAATGGAACTTGTTGTACACAGCGACTTTCTGTACATGCGGCTGATTTCAGCAATCTTAATGCCGTACTTGTGTTGTTCTGTGAAGGGCTGCTGGCTCTGGAAACTGTTGGTCACATGATCGAGCTAAAAGTAAAGCGTTAACTGTACTTTTACTTAGAAAGGGAAACTCTTAATGGGGACAATGCGATTTGTGTGCGTCATGTGAACATGCCAATTAAAATGNCCATGTTTTTGGACTGTGGGAGGAAACCGGAGAACCCGGAGGAAACCCACGCAGACACGGGGAGAACATGGAAACTCTACCCAGATAGGGATTCGAACCGGGAATCCCTAGCGCTGAGAGGAGAACATGCTAACCACTAAGCCACCGTGCCGCACCAGATTGTATTTATTTATTGTATTAATTTTCAGTCTTATAATAACATTTTTGGCTATAAACACCTATTTTGATATGCCCACCGTATTGGACTCCATGTCTTCTTCTAGCCCCCCTTTATCCATGGTTCACCTGTCCGCCGATTAAAGTTAATAATACCTTTTGCTTATAGTTTTGACTGTGCTCAATTGTCACTGTGCGTCTCCCGTGCCAATTAGCATTTCCTGTGACCTGTCCTTTAAAGCTATTCCGTCTAGGTTTTTTCCATTTTGTTATTCACGTTGTACTATTTTATCTTTGAGGTGCATTTGCCTTGCAGTTTAACATTTGGGATTTAAAAGTGACCTTATTTTCCTATTTCCTGTCTCTGGATCTTATCCATCTAACATGCATCGCTCCATCCAGCATATTTACTGTACGTTCATCTATGTGCCTGAAGATATGACAGTCCGTCTAATGTTCTAATGTTCTATGAAAACATGTTAGCATACCAACCTTCTGAATTCCAAGGTGCATAAATGTGTCTCCTCCTGGAATCTCTTTTCTCAGTACATTTAAGCCTTTTGTTATATGGTCTCTTAAAGAACAAAGCACAAAAATAGTACAGTAACAAATCACTTTACATTTTCTGCTTAATCATATAACAATTTTAACATATATACAGTGATCAGTCACATTAGCCCAAGAAAATCCCAATAGTGGTTGGCACATTATTCCACTGTAGAACTGACAATAAACAATCCACCACCCAAATTATATCTGTTCTGTGATGGTCCTGACCAAAACAGAAAAGAGTACCAACAGGGGACTAACAAAACTAAAAAAACATATATACTACAGTTTGTAATTGTAAATTAGAAATGGAGGTGGTCATAAACAGGCCTTGCGATGCACTAAACTTATAGCAATTTGGGAAATGGAAAATGGATCCAGGTTTTTCCCATAACCTAAAAAAGTCACCAAGAAAACAATTGACATGTATGTTGTTCCTTTTGTACTGTTATAATGGTAGGAGCATTAGCTTAAATTCCCTGTTGTGCTATAGTGTGCATCAAAATCATCCATTGAGATCCACCATACCTGTCTTCAGTGAGTGTCATTATTGTGTTTCCTCTTGATGAGAAGACGATAAAAGACATCCGAAGCAGAGGGCTGTAATAAATAGACATCATTTAGAAATCTCCAAATTTCTTTTATATAAAATACAACAAAATAATCGATGTACCTGATGAATTTTTCTGCCAAACTCTCGACAAAGGAGTAGATCTCATGCCAGTGGTGTTTAACGCTTCCTGACCTGAGGGCAAAGAGGGGAAAAGCATTTCTAAATCTGTCTGTAGATGAGTCTGTTTGTGTGCATGTGCATTTTAAAGTCCAGCATCCATCAATATGTATTTTCAGCTTGTACATGAGGATCTATGGTTTATTTTTATAAGAAAAGTCCAAGAAATAGTCACTTTCCCTGTCTGGGCCCCCTTTCTGAGCTCTGTCTTCAGGCATGGCAGTTAAAACCATGTGAAGGCTGATCATTTCCTGTCCCTGTACACCGAGGGAGGCCCTGATGAGTTATAAGTCACAAATGGGAAGCTGTCTAACTCATTTTTTAAACCTGTGCCAGTCTAGTTTTAGTCAACTTCAAACAGTGTGCTCCTTTCACTCCCAAAATGCTGGAAAACCATCTATGTTCAAGTCATAACAGCCCCTTTCTGTATCTCAGGTATCTCAGGGTGCAGATAGAATCAGTGTGCTTCAGGGACAAATTTGATTTTAAAGGTTTGCTTATAAAACTTTTGCTATTCATTGTCATCATTCTATCCAAAAAACAGCTTGCTAATGAGTTTGATTCATACCAAAACCTGGCACTTACAGTCCTAGTGACTCACCTTTCAAAAAAAGGAACAAAATTGCAAGCCAGTGCTGAACACAACATGCTAACAAGAATCAAAGCCAGTGAAAAAAAAATCTCTGTGGATTTGAGGGTCAGACTGAGGACACGTTAGAGTTTTCTGACTGTGGCTTTCCCAACCTCACAATACAGAATGTTTACTTTGGAAGTGCTATCTTTTCTGAGGTACCAACATTCAGAGGATTGGGGCTGAGCTTGTAGTTTTCTCACCTGTGCAAACATGGAAGTGGCTATTTTCATGTGAATGGTCGTGCGAACCTTTTGCTTGACATTACCACATGACCCACTCCCACAAAGCACTATGGCTAAAGTACCATTGGGCAAGTCATCTAACCCTAAATGCCCTCCTAAATGCCCACTGTGTACAGTTCCCGCTCAGGCACATTAACTTACTTCACTAGTGTATGTGTGTTTCTCTATACGGATGGATTTAACGCGAAGAACAAATTCCTCTTTTTTGATGGTCTGTATGGACAAAATAGATCATTTTATTACTTTATCTTCTCTTAGCTTTTGCTTAATCCTTTACATGGGGACACAGAGGGTTCCCCATGCCCATGCCCATCCAGCATCTAATCCATTGCTTGGATTGGCAATTTAGATAGGGGCAATTTTTGAGCAGCCTATTCATCTTAAATCCATGTTTTGTAACTGTAGGAGGAAACCGGAGAACCATCCGTATCCCCAGCGTGAAAGTGCTAACCACTAAGCCACCGTGCCGTTCGTGATTAAAAAATGTAATTAAATTCCAATTAAACCAAATGAGCTGTAAATTCCTGTACTAGACATTAAACAATTTCACCTCTGTAATGCTGTAAGTGGACAAAATCCATAATAAGGAGAAGCTTTCCTGTGCTCTAAACATCCAGGATTTTTTGTGGTTCTGCATGCAGATATTTATGATCCAGTACAAGAGTTTGTGGTTCAACAAAAGAGTAATGAAAATGATTTATGTTTTGACATTTTGCTTTGTGAAGATGAACATGGCTCAATAATGATGATATATAAGATGTTTTTAAAAATAAATGAGGACTGTTATAGCATTACACAATCCCAACATCCAAGCAAAATCTGCAAATGTTCTTCAAGACGCTGAAAAAACCCTGATGATATTGCACCAGCAAAAGGGTTTCTGAAGATACTGAACAGCTATGAGCTTTAGTTATGAGTTAGATTTCAGTTGCTTTTTATATGTAATCTTATTTCATCTGTTATACCAACCCAGCTGTGCAATTACCAAACAGCCAATGCCTTACATATCTATTCACATGGTCAACTTTTGGAAGGCATGGTGGCGTAGTGGTCTGTGCTGGGGATCCAAGTTTGAATCCAGATCTGGTTACATTTTTCAGGTTGTGTGTGTGTGTGTATGTGTGTGTGTCTGTGTAAGTGAGTGTGTGCCTAGTGATGGATTGGCTCCCTGTCCTGGGTGTATACACCCAGCACCAGAACTCCTGGATTGGCATGGAAACCCCCCCACAGATGAGATGGGGTTCTGTTTGGGCCAATCAAGTTCTTCCACACCACACTCACATGACTATGCTTTAATGGACTTTGCTATGCACACTTAAACATACTGCTGAAACAGAAAAGGGACTTCCCCATACTGTTTTCACAAAAGTTTGAGCTTACTGTTTTCCAACTTTTAACCAGTAAAAATGTGATAAAAAAGTAAGGCTTATATTAAATATCATTCTTTTAAGTATCATTAATCATACATTTTACATTCTTACAAAAATGATCTAACAGAAACAATAACTACAATGTTTAAATGTCAGAAATTATAATTGTAAGTTTGACAAATTGCAGCTCTCCTGTACATTGATATAATAGCTCGACTATTGGTGCTAAAGAACCAAGAAAATATATATAATTACTGTTAAAATACATCAGGATACTTAATTACTTTAGTGTTATTTTCTTGTTGTAAAAAGAAACCAGCTACCAAAAATGGACTCAAACCCCGTGCCCTTTGATGCTGAGAGCAGTTACTGTGCTTGGATCTCTGCTAACAAAGACGTGTGCAGTGAAAAGTACATTCTGGCGTCTTTAAGTGAGTTCATTAACTCATTGGCTTATCCGTACAAGTCAGTTCTTTAATTAGTAATGAACATTTTCTATGCTGAAGAAATAAGAGTAAACGTAACTAGGAGGGCGGCACGGTGGCTTAGTGGTTTAGCACGTTCTCCTCTCAGCGCTAGGGATTCCCGGTTCGAATCCTCATCTGGGTGGAGTTTCCATGTTCTCCCCGTGTCTGCATGGGTTTCTTCCGGGTTCTCCGGTTCCCTCCCACAGTCCAAAAACATGGATCAAGTCAATTAAGTTCTCCAAATTGCCCCATATAGAGCGTGTCTGTGTGAGTGAATGTGTGCCCAGCGATAGATTGGCACCCTGTGCTGGGTCTATCTGCCCAGCACCCGAAACGTTCTCCCTTGGATGGGCATGGGGAACCCCACCACGACCCTAATAGAGGATAAAGCGGAAGATAATGAATGAATGTAACTAGGAAAACAGAAATAAACACACACTTTAAAAAGACGTACACAAACAGATGGACTACAGAATTATAGAACTACAAAGTCCATCTTTACAGGAAGTGGAACTGAGAAAAGGAGGCGTGTTCAAACGTTTGACTGGTTCTGTATAAGGAACTGTAATGAGAAAAGCTCAGAGTATTAATGTGTCTCTAACACGAAGAGTTGCTCAGCTGGCTGAGTTCACATCATATGGAACGCGACATGCCCTACAAAAACATTCTGCCAGGGGTGAGTTCATACTTTGCAGCTGAAGTGGATTACAGCTGTGAAACAAGCAATGCAGAACTTTGGGGAGTTAATTATTATTATTTTTTTGTTGGGGGGGGAGAAGTCAGCCTGCCATAATTACTGAACCACATTATACAGCAGTTGCCAGTCTGCTTTCTATAACGTTGACATATTAGAGGGGTATAGAAGAAAAAGGTTATGAGCTTATGCAATGAGTCCAACCAGTCCTAAAGTCTGATTGGTCAAACCTCATCCTAAACTGTTATAATGTACACTTTACACTGTACACAACACATACACACATTACCACTATTTTAATAGGCCATCTGATGCAGATGTGTTTCGTTCCCAGTTTACAGACCTGGTATGCTGAAAATAAAATACTAGACTAGAACCAAATTTGGTTTTTATTTGGTGTCCTGGAATTCAAAAATTATAAAACCTGTAATTAAAAGACCTAAAGTAAAGAAAATGTCACATCTGTGGTTGCATAATCTGTCTCTGGCATCGAACCTGAGACCCAGCATTATCTTACACCCTGCCAACAGAATATTTTCACGCCTTCTGTCTGCGTCGTTTAAATAGCAACCATGCTTGTGAATATATCGACCCCGATGGGAGTAGCCATCTCATTATGAGATGTGTTCATGTACATTTCTGGTGCATTGCTATCTCACCGACGGAAAACCCAGGTGCACAGCTGACTGAAAACTACCTCTCCAGGCATCGACAGTCAGATGTTTATCGCTATCTCGGTAAATAGAACTGAACACTATTAAATCTGACTGCATTTGTACTGAGAATGCAAAGAGACATACTGTGGGTTCTGCATTCACAGTCAAATAAAGAACCTTGTGAAGAAGCACAATCCTCCATCACTAAAATAACAATCCGCCAAAGTCAGAGCACCACCTGACTTTTAAAGGTTGAGGTATATATATATATATATAATCATCATCATTATCTTCCGCTTTTATCCTATATCAGGGTCGCGGGGGGTTCCCCATGCCAATCCAGGGGAGAACATTTCAGGCGCTGGGCAGATACACCCAGGACAGGACGCCAATCTATTACTGGGCACACACTCACACACATACACTCTATATGGGGCAATTTGGAGAACTAAATTGACTTGATCCATGTTTTTGGGCTGTGGGAGGAAACCGGACAAACCGGAGAAAACTCACACTGACATGGGGAGAACATGGAAACACCACCGAAATCGGGATTCGAACTGGAAATCCCTAGCGCTGAGAGGCAAACATGCTAACCACTAAGCCACCGTGCCGCCTATATATATATATATATATTCATTCATTCATTCATTATCTCCCGCTTATCCTCTATAAGGGCATGGGGAACCCCACCGCGACCCTAATAGAGGATAAGCGGAAGATAATGAATGAATGAATATATATATATATATATATATATATATATATATATATATATATTTGTACACTGTTGTATAGGAGGTGTGAGGTGAATCACATATACAAATAAATGGAATAAAATAATCAATTGCTGAATATGCACAAGTTTTATCCAAAGCAAGATGACGACTGAAAACACACCACCATCAGTCCCGACTAAACCACTACATACCGCTGTCAAAGCCTGTCACTGTCAGATGTTGCTTATGATCAACGATGATGCTGAGTGCTGTCTAAGCTCTAAAGCTTTTGAGAATGAGCTCATGTCCACTAAGTTACATTTTTTTCTCGTTCAGACAGCCTGGTCTTTTTGGAAAAACTTAAAGGCAGATGAATTATGTTCCAGAAATATGTTTAAAACACAAAATCATGCAGTGTGCTGTCAAAATAAAGAATTTATAGCCATGGTTGTTGACAAACGGCATAAAACATTTCTGTAATGTTATAATGTACAGAACCAGCTGTGTAAACAGGAGGGATAATAGGAAAGAGGGGTTCGTTTCCAGCTATGCAACAGAAAATTTATCTTGGAGATTAAAACTGAACACTATGGGGTTTAGTGTGATCTAATTTAATAAAAACCCTTGCACTTCACTCTTATCCCTCTTGCTGAGTGTTCTTGCACACATAAGTGTCTCTAATATATAAATCCATGGCTTTTCAATCAAGGGATTATTGAGTCCTGTTCCAATTACACACTCCAACTCTGACTTGATCAAACTAAGTTTGTGAAATGCATTCAATTCTTAAAAAAACTTGTGGGCATGTGTATGTTTGTCTTATTTCACCTTGAATCAAAATAAAAGGAAGAGGCAACAGATAAATATAGGCCTGTGGTTTCATCATTAATAAGAAAAATGTGACTATCACTCTCAAAGTCATTACTCAGTGCTATTAGTGGCCATCCATCCTCAAATGGCATCTGTACTGTATTCTTTGGAGCTTTATATTAGGAGAAATATGACACAAAAAAAATCTCCATTAAACATCCACTCACCCAGTCACCCACCCAGCCACCCACACAGCCACCCATCCACCCACATATACCCAACAGATTAAATGCTGTAAGATTTCTGAGCTCACAGATGTACAGATCCACACCCACTGAATTTACTATCACTTTTTCCACCACCTCGTAAAAAAAGCTTGCAATTTCTTTTGGACCCAAATATTATGTTATGCAAAGCACAAGATGACCGACTTCAAACTTCTACAGTGTCAATTTACATGCTGACTTCATGTTTCTCTTCATTTATTTTGCATGTGTGATTCTTATGGCATGTTATTACGACTGCAGTAAACAAATCCTGGTTGAAAAGCAACTTAGCGAATGTGTGTCTCTGTAAAGGTTTTCATGATGCTCAATTAGGCCTCAGACGATGACATTTGCCATTTTATTTTCAGGATAAACATGGATAATGTAATCATGCTTAAATGTGCTGAATTCACTACTCGGATCTAGCATCTGTGAAAAAATTTGAAATGCAGTTGTGCACTTTTTTTCCATTAGGGATGAATGCTGACTTCAGGCACCACAGACATTTCCCATGTGGCTTTGGAGTCTGCGCCAACAAGTAGGCCATAGCTACTTACAGGGCCTCGACTGCATGACTTATTTCAAATGTCCTGTAAAAGATATATCCTTCCTATTGGACAGGGACAGATCAGGAATACAACTGACACATAATTTAATTATGATGTGAAAATATTAATTCTAATAAAATAAAGCTGTGCTGTTCATCATAGGATTTAGGGTTTGTTTGCTGTTAACTGGTTGTTTGTGTCTTCTAATAGACAAACATTTTCTTCCCTGCAGGAGCAGGGATGAATCACAAAGGAACAAGACTGTAATCGTCTGAACTGCTTATTCAGCAGAAAAATTCCCAAACTTCCAAGCATCAGTAAACATGTAGCCAGACGGCCTGGCGGAAGGACCTATAAAAACACCTCATTTTAGGGGCTATGGTCATTAGGAGCTAAAACAAAAATAAGACTGATATGGAATTAGATTAGAAAATATAAATGAGAAGAAAGAAAGAAACAGTGAAAAAGAAATAAATGCAGGAAACAAAGAGATTTAGTACAAGAAAAATCAACAGAGGTGGATTATATGGTATATTATATGAAAATACAACACGATGTAAACAAAGGCAACAGATCGAAATCTAGGTGTAATAGAGAGAGAATATTTTATATTAATTCAAATTTTTTCATGTCACTAAAGCAAAGTAAATAAAAAAATAACAAATTGAGAGATTGAATGAGAGAGAAAATGATAGAATGAGAGAGAATGAGAACAAGATAGAGAGAATGCGAAAGGAAGTGTGTGAGAGAAAGAAAATGAGCGCAAATTAGAGAGAATGAGCAATAGAATTAGAAAGCGAGAGGAAGCGAGAGAAAATGAAAGAGAGAAAACAAGAAAGAGAGAGAATGAGAAAGATCAATAGATTTAGAAAAAGAGAGAGAATGAGAGAGAGATGTGGAGAATTAGAGAGAGCAATAGAAAGGACTAAATTAAAAAGAGAGAGTAATAGAGAGAAAATAAAGGAGATAAAATAGAAAAAGAAAAAGGGAGAATGAAAAAGATCAATAGATTTAGAAAAAGAGAGAGACAAGGAAGAATAAGAGAGAGAATGAGAGAGAGATGTAGAGAATTAGAGAGAGAGAGAGAGAGAGAGAGCGACACACAGAGAGAGAGATTGCTTTGTTCTCCAAACTTTTCTATATACCAGATTTATGCCAGATATATACCAGACGACTGATAACTTACTTATCAAGGACGAAATAGAGGTCAAATGCCCCCTGGCAGGACCTCTCTTCAGCCTCCTGCCCCTCTGTTACACCTGGGACGGTCAAAAACAACACTCCCCAAAGTGCCAGCACCAGAAACAAACCAGTGAAACAGCGTGCCATGCTTCTTTAACTTGCACAATAGAACTCCAGTTAAACTCTGGCTCTCTTTAACATGTTCTCCCGTCCGTGTCCACGTTAAAGGCGCGCGTCCCGAAGCTGCGACCAGAAGACAAAGCGGCCGCGCGTCGCTGCCTTCTTCTCCGCGCGCTGCTCTCCCAGCTGTGGCGCTCCTCCTCAAACTCCACCGTCGTCACAGCAGCCTGTTATTCAGCAGCTGAACCCCGAAAAACAGAAGAACCACCGAAAGTTGCACTTTAAATCTGAACCCCAGCGCTACAGAACTGCGCGTTCGGGCAGGACGGTAACGTCGCGTAAACGTCTCCACGAACAGCGCAGGGATAGGACCGAGAAAACAGAGCGGTGTCAAATTTCGGCTCCCAGAAAAGAAAAGCCCCCTGCGACTTTACCAGACGCCCTTACACCCATTTCCCCCCTAATGACAGACCACCAAAGATATTTGCCCCCTAATTTACACATTGTGATTTAACCAGTTCCTTCTGACTTTATAATGCTTTCATCCAGGAGTTTATTTATTACAAAATACTGAAGGAAATGATTTTCAGTGATTACACAGCTCGAATCCATCAATAATTAACATTTCTTTATTTACTACATTTATTACCACAGTGGGCAGCACGGTGGCTTAGTGGTTGGCATGTTCTCCTCTCAGCACTAGGGATTCCCGGTTCGAATCCCCATCTGGGTGGAGTTTCCATGTTCTCGCCATGTCCGCGTGGGTTTCCTACGGGTTCTCCGGTTTCCTCCCCATATAGAGTGTGTCTGTGTGAGTGTGTGTGTGCCCAGCGATAGATTGGCGCCCTGTCCTGAGTGTATCTGCCCAGCGCCCGAAACGTTCTCTCCTGGATGGGCATGGGGTGACCCTAATAGAGGATAAAGTGGAAGATAATGAATAAATGAATGAATTACCACAGTTCAAATCCACATCTGGGTGGAGTTTCCATGTTCTCCCCATGTCCGCGTGGGTTTCCTCCGGGTTCTCCGGTTTCCTCCCACAAGCCCAAAAACATGGATCAAGTCAATTGAGTTCTCCAAATTGCCCCTTAAAAAGTGAGTGTGTGCCCAGGGATAGGTTGGCACCCTGTTCTGGGTGTATCTGCACAGCGCCCAAAACGTTCTCCCCTGGATGGTCATGGGGACCCCCCCGCGGCCCTAATATAGGATGAAGTGGAAGATAACTGATAGATGGATTACCACAGTTCCATATACAGATGCCCCTTTCTGCTCTACTTATTGTCCATGTTCTCAGTTCCACTTACTGTGAAGATGGTCTTTGTACTAGTGATGACCATAAGGTTTGAGAACCTGTTTGGAATCTAACCCTTTTACGCATATATATATATATATATGTATATATATATATATATATATATATATATATATATATATATATATATATATATATATATATATATATATATATATAATGTTTCTTTTTGTCTATTTTCTCAGTTCCACTTAAAGATGGACTTTGTAGTTCTACAATTCCAGGCTGTAGTCCATCTGTTTGTGGACTACAGTAAATACTTTGTACGGCCCCTTTACTGTTATTTGGATACTCCCTCACCGCATCAATGTCACTGTAGAACTGACAATAAACAATCCACCACCCAAATTCTATCTGTTCTGTGATGCTCCTGACCAATAGAGAACAGAGAACCGACAAAAAAGTAACAGATGTAATACATTCTCACCTCTTCTCTTTATTTTTTACCTCATCCTCTACTACACACTAGAGTCAATTGGGGCTTTCCCATGCCCATCCAGGGAGAATGTTTTGGGTGTTGAGCAGAAACACAGACGACAGGGAGCTAATCACACTATATGGAGGGCAAATTACATAGGGACAATTTAGAGCAGCCAATTCACCTTGAATCCATGTTTTTTGATTGTGGGAGGAAACAGGAGAACCCATAAAAAACTCACAAGGACATGGGGAGAACATCAGACATGGCCTTTTTAGTGTTTTACTTTACTTAATGTATTGTTTTATTGCTTATACTATATTCTTGTTTTTTTTCTGTACAGCACTTTGTTGCAGCCGTTATTGTTTTAAAGTGCTTTATGAATAAAATTGAGTTGAGTTGAGTTGAGTTGAGTTGAGTTGAGAAATGGAGAAACTCTACAGAGATTGGGATTTGGACCTGGAGCCCTAATGCTGAGAGGCGGACCTGCTAACCACTACACCACAATGCCATCCTTGTACTACAGTCTGTAATTATAAAACTATAAAGTCCATTTATATGGTAAGTTTGGGAAATAAAAAATGGAGCAAGAAGGGGGCGTGTCCAAACTTTTATCTGCTGTTGTATATTTGTAATTTTTTGTATATTTTGGTGAATTACAGATCATTTCTAAATGTACATGAAAACATTCATTCATTCATTCATTATCACCCGCTTTATCCTCTATTAGGGTCGCGGTGGGGTTCCCCATGCCCATCCAGGGGAGAACGTCTCGGGCGCTGGGCAGATAGACCCAGGACAGGGCGCCAATCCATCGCTGGGCACACACACTCACTCACACACACATACTCTATATGGGGCAATTTGGAGAATTCAATTGACTTGATCCATGTTTTTGGACTGTGGGAGGAAACCGGAGAACCCGGAGGAAACCCACGCAGACACGGGGAGAACATGGAAACTCCAACCAGATGGGGATTCGAACCGGGAATCCCTAGTGCTGAGAGGAGAACATGCTAACCACTAAGCCACCGTGCCACCCTACATGAAAACATGTACCCTGAAAATTAGTTAAACTTAATAATGCATAGTTGTTTAAGATTTATTGTTCAACAATGAATGTTTTATGGTTGAACTGTGGGATCATTGCTTTACTGTGAAGTTTATGGTCAGTTCATCTGGTGTTTATTGTACAGTTTTGTATGAAGTTTATAAAGCCTAAAGAACAAAAACACATGAAGATAAAACCCTGAATGTTTCACAGGTAAACGCTGAAGTCAGGATTCGATGGTTTGACAAATGACCTTTACAGTGAGCTATGAATATTTCATCCGACCAGTGGAATATACTGCACTGTGAACATTCATATGGTACGCATTTCTCACTTTACAGCAATTAAGCCCCAGATTTGATTCCCATGTGGGGGGAGTCTGTGGGGGCAGTTCTCACTGTGCCTGCGTGGCTCTGCTTTAGGCTTTGAAGTTAAAAGAGCGAATAGAAAGAGTGAATAACTCAAAAGATTTCAAGTTTTAGGTTCATGGTTAAATCATGAAATAATTAATGGTCCAACTTAAAAATCCTAGTAAAACTGATAATGAATAAAAGTTCTCATTTCTAAGTTTTATTATTTTCTTATTCCAAATTCATAAAATAAACTAAAATAAATAAATAAATAAAGAGGGCGGCATGGTGGCTTAGTGGTTAGCACATTCGCCTCTCAGCACTATGGATTCCCGGTTCGAATCCCCATCTGGGTGGAGTTTCCATGTTCTCCCTGTGTCCACGTGGGTTTTCTCCGGGTTCTCCAGTTTCCTCCCACAGTACAATAACATGGATCAAGTCAATTGAATTCTCCAAATTGCCCTATAAAGAGTGTGTGTGAGTGAGTGTGTGCCCAGCGATGGATTGGCGCCCTGTCCTGGGTGTATCTGCCCAGCGCCCGAAACGTTCTCCCCTTGATGGGCATGGGGAACCCCACTGCGACCCTAATAGAGGATAAAGCGGGAGATAATGAATGAATGAATGAATGAATGAAAAATAAATAAATAAATAAGCATATATGGTACAGATATTACCATATAATATGGTGCATACATTGTACAGATATAGAAGTGATGGGACAACAATCACATATTTTTAAAATAAATATAAAAATATATATATTATAATAATTATATATATATGGCGGCACGGTGGCTTAGTGGTTAGCACGTTCGCCTCTCAGCACTAGGGATTTCCGGTTCGAATCCCTGTTCTCAAGTCAATTGAGTTCTCCAAATTGCCCCATAAAGAGTGTGTCTGTGTGAGTGTGTGCCCAGCGATAGATTGGCACCATGTCCTGGGTGTATCTGCCCAGCGCCCGAAACGTTCTCCCCTGGATGGGCATGGGGAACCCCCCCCCGTGACCCTAATAGAGGATAAAGCGGAAGATAATGAATGAATAATAATTATAATAATAGGGCAGCATGTTAGTGCAGTGGCTAGCACGTCCACCTCTCAACACTAGGTATCCAGGTTCAAATCTTGATCTAGTGGAGTTCCCATGTTGTCCCCGTGTCCAGGTAAGGTTTCTCTGTGTTCTCCTGTGTTCTCCAACAGTCCAAATATTTGTATTAAAGGTGAACTGCTTTATATTACCCCTATCTTAATCACCCATATAGAGTGTGTTTGTGTGTGTGTGTGTGTGTGTGCATTAGCACAGTATCCTGGGTGTATTTGCTAGCACTCCAAATATTCTCCCCTATATAGGCATGGGAGCCCCCCCACAACCCTATTAGAGGATTTAACAGAAGATAATAAGATGAGATGAGATAATAATATTTTGAAATGCTTGAATTTGAGTAAGTAAAAGATTTCAGTGCTGAGCAGATGGCAGATATAAAGCCCTGCAGTGCTGGTGCTCAGTCCAAACAGATGAAAGGCTCCAGAGTATCTGTAAGTTCTCTGGAATGGCTACATCTGGTCAGGTAAAAGTTATGGTGTGCATGCATCTGGGCTCTGGAGAGCAGTCTGGATCTGTGGCATTTGAAGGAGGGTGTTACATAAAACTACCAAGAACCGACAGAGAGGTTAGCTGTTGTTTTTGAATATGTTCCTTATATTTTTATGAATATTTTGCTCTGTTATCTATTTTATGTATTTAATGTAATTTATTCATTGTTTTCCACGTTATCCTATAATGAGGCCATGGGGGCTTTTCCATACAGGGCAGAGCATTTTAGGTGCACCCAGGACAGGGTGCCAATCCATCACTGGGCAAACACTCACACAGAGTATTGGGGCAACTTACATAAGGGCAACCACTTTCAATCCATGTTTTTGGACTGTGGGAGAAACTGGAGAACCGAGATTAACCCACACAGCACGGAGAGAACGTGGAAACTCCACCCAGATGAGAATTTGAACCTGGATCTCCAGCGCACAGACAGATGTGCTAACCCCAATTAGTGTCATTTTAGTCCTATTTGTGTTTAAATTGTGTTCGTGACTCTACAGCTCCTCTAACTATTTTATTAAACTTCCTGAGGACACACATACTTTTAGGATGATCTTTAAACCACCGCCTTAAACAGTGAGACAGGAAAAGGATGGTGGGACAAAATGATTTTGAATTTAAAGTCTGTAAAGATTATAATGTTACTGTGATTTTATAACCTAATTTGCAGTATTCATTGTGAGGATTAGCTAAAAGGTTTATTGCCAACTAAGCATTAATATCAAAGAAGTTTGGACCCATCATCTGTTTTAAATGACTGAAACAGACACAGATACCAAACTCATACGTTGCAGATAACAACTGCAAAATCTATTATATCATTGAGATATTTTTGTAAAATTGTTTACCCATAGCGGCACGGTGGCTTAGTGGTTAGCACGTTCGCCTCTCAGCGCTAGGGATTCCCGGTTCGAATCCCCATCTGGGTGGAGTTTCCAAGTTCTCCCCGTGTCTGCGTGGGTTTCCTCCGGGTTCTCCGGTTTCCTCCCACAGTCCAAAAACATGGATCAAGTTAATTGAATTCTCCAAATTGCCCCATATAGAGTGTGTCTGTGTGAGTGAGTGTGTGCCCAGCGATGGATTGGCGCCCTGTCCTGGGTCTGTCTGCCCAGCGCCTGAGACGTTCTCCCCTGGATGGGCATGGGGAACCCCACCGCGACCCTAATAGAGGATAAGTGGGAGACAATGAATGAATGAATGTTTACCCATAGTGCATTACCACAAATACCTCATACCAGATTTGGTGGTGGAGGGTTAATCATTCAATTTTGTTTAGCAACAGACCCCAGGAAACTTGCCAACGATCATAAACTTTTGATTGCAGAATATCTTGGCAAACACAAGCACACTAGTAAATGGACATGCAAATTACTTCTAAGAAATGAATCATTGGAACAGCCATGTCATAGACTCAGATCTAAACTTCATTGAGATGCTGCATTATATATATACATTCATTCAATTATCCATTCATTATCTTTCTTCTATTAGGGTTGCGGGGGGGTTTCCCATGCCAATCAAGGGAAGAACGTTTTGGGCGCCAATCTATCGCTGGGCACACACAGACACGCACACAAACACACTCTACATGGGGCAATTTGGAGAACTCAATTGACTTGATCCATGTTTTTGGATTGTGGGAGGAAACCGGAGAACCCGGAGGAAACCCACGCGGACACGGGGAGAACATGGAAACACCCAGATGGGGATTTGAACTGGAAATCCCTAGCGCTGAGAGTCGAACATGCTAACCACTAAGCCACCGTGCCGCCCTATATATATGGGAATAGACAATATTATATATCTATCTATCTATCTATCTATCTATCTATCTATCTATATATATATATATATATATATATATATATATATATATATATATATATATATATATATATATATATATATATAATTTTGGCTATTCCCACCACTTATCACATAGATGGACTTTGTAGTTTTATAATCTTAGACTTATACAGTTTTAGTCCAGTTTTTTTTTTTGGTTTGTTAGACTATACTATAGACCATACCTCACACATTGTGGACCTGTGTACAGTTCCATCTCAAGACCTGAACCACGGACTTATTTGTTTTGAGATGTAGTGCTTACAGAAGCTCTCCTCTGGCACCATATAATTTGTAATAATTTACTCTATTTTTGCATTAATTAATTATAAACCTCACACAAACGTCAGTACTGCAGATTACAAACAGCAGGACGCAAAAAGTATTATGTAAGATATACCGCCATCTCCTGGCTATAACGGTGTATCACCATGGACCTAGTAATAAACTATTTTCTCTATTTATTCCTCGTGTCTTTCTCACAGATTACGTTTTATAAAGAACACAGCAAAATAGACAACATGTAAACGTGTCAATTATTATTTAATCTAGTTCTTTTTGTATATGATTAATATGAAGAATTAATCAAGAACAAATTATTTGACATTATACTTGGATTAATTCATTTAAGATTAAATGTATACAGATACTTTTAAAGGTTTTTCCTCTGCCCCACCAAAACTAGACTCTGTTAGCAGAGTATTACAGATACCTCAACTATTTCAGTCCCAAAAAGTGCTTGCTTAGTATACCCTTGGCTACGTCCAGGGCTTCGTTTGCAGAAACCGGAACATGTGGGGCGATTCCGGCGCCCTCCCAGATGGGACCTTGAGTAGTGTCTGAATGGATGGTAGGAATGGCCAGAAAGATATCAGTGTCGTCAACTTGAAAGGTAATCGGAGGCTGACAGGATCCACTCGTTGCTTCACCTACAATCATGGCACGGCCGAATTTCTTCATGATGTGAACAAATTCCTCCGCTGCACCAGCTGTCACCCCACTAGTCAGAATTAGCAGGCCTTTTTTGGAACCGTATCTCTTTCCTGGGTAAAGAAACCATATATTTAATCTGCCATAGGGATTTTAAATCAACTCTTATAAACTTTTATTGCACATTAATATGCCTAACCTGTTAATTGTGGAAGGGTCACAAGCTGTTTTATGTCACCAGAAGGCCGGTCATAGAGTCTATCCAACACAATATGGAGGTCGGCGTCAAAGAAGTATGAGCAAAATCCAGCAAGTGGAGCTGTAGACCCTCCGTTGTTATTCCTTAAAAGTAATGCACAGTAAAAATAAATCCATCCATCCATCCATTATCTTCGGCTTTATCCTATATTAGGGTCGCGGGGGGGGTTCCCCATGCCCAGAGGAGAAAGTCTCGGGCGCTGGGCAGATACACCAAGGACAGGACGCCAATCTATCGCTGGGCACACACTCACTCACACAAACACTCACACAAACACACTCTATCTATATGGGGCACTTTGGAGAACTCAATTTACTTGATACATGTTTAAGGACTGTTGGGAAAACCGGAGAACCCGGAGGAAACCCACACGGACACGGGGAGAACATGGGAACTCCACCCAGATGGGGATTCGAACCGGGAATCCCTAGCGCTGAGAGGCGAACGTGCTAACCACTAAACCACCGTGCTGCCTAAAGGAGTATACATTAGATTATAAATCCATCCAACCATCCACCCTGAGACTGGGGTCATGCAGGGTGGGGCACCAGGACGCTGATCCATTGCTGGGCACGCAATCACACAAACACACACAATATATAAGGGAAATTTAGACAGGGGCAATTTAGAGCAGCCAATTCACCTTGAATCCATGTTTTTAAACTGTGGAAGGAAAAAAGACACGCAGATACAGGGAGAACATGGAATCTCCACCCAGTCTGGGATTCGAACCTGGATCCCCAGTACTGAGAGGCGAATGTACTAACCACTAAACCACCGTGCCAAAAAAAAGTTAAAGTATTTATAAATTACCATAAGACAACTGTATATCAGTGACGGCATGGTGGCTTAGTGGTTAGCACGTTCGCCTCTCAGCGCTAGGGATTCCCGGTTCGATTCCCCAATCTGGGTGAAGTTTCCATGTTCTCCCCATGTCCGCGTGGGTTTCCTCCGGGTTCTCCCATTTCCTCCCACAGTCCAAAAACATGGATCAAGTCAACTGAGTTCTTTAAATATAGAGTGTGTATGTGTGTGTGTACCCAGCGATAGATTGGCGCCCTGTCCTGGGTGTATCCGCCCAGCGCCCGAAATGTTCTCCCCTAGATGGGCATGGGGAACCGGAAGCGGAAGATAATGAATGAATGAATGAATGAATGAATGAAAACTGTATATCACTGTATTTCCTGGTTTACTATACAGTGCATTACAAGTTCCACTACAAATCCCCAAATTCCCCAGGATTTGTCGTGTGTATACACACAAATAAAGAGTCTATCAAGAGAGCTTAAACATTCTGTATGGCCGTCCAAAGAAAACCTTCATTCTCATTCATTTCAATCTTGTTAGTGCTTTGAGGGCGTGGTAGCTCAGTGGAAAGGGCATTGGGCTATCAATCTGAAGGTTGGCGGTTCAAATCCCAATTACCAATGTGGGATGTTGTGATTAACCCTGTGTTCATCTTGTAAGTCGCTTTGGATAAAAGCGTCTGCTAAATGACCAAATGTAAATGTAATGTAACTCTGCAATGCAGAATAACAATAAAAAAGGGATTCCCTGCATGGTTTATTAAAAAATGTGCTTACCTGAGGTCAATGATCATAGCATCCGTATCCACGACTTTATTCCAAACGTGCTCAACAATGATCTTAGCAAGAGAAGCAACTTGCTCAAATTCCCCAAACATATCGAAGCGGAGATAACCGATGTTGTTCTCTAACACATTGGCTTGAAATGTATCTTTGACTAGAGCAACAAACATTTCAGGTGATGCATTCTGTGAATAAACATTCGCATAAAATTGGAGTTTTTACCTATTTTAATAAATCATAAATAAATAATCAACGTTTGGTTTTCACTTTCTGTAAAGATGGACTTTGTAGTTCTCCAATTCCAGACTGTAGTCCATCTGTTTGTTCTACATTACATACTGTGTACATCCCCTTTACTCTGTTCTAATGGTTAGAACCCCAATTGTAGTCAGAGAGCAGGGATTATTTGGTTGGTGCATTATTCCTATCCCAGCAGTGTCACTGAGGTGGAGAAATGAAACTACAGCAGCACTGCTGCACTAACACCCCCTCACCACATCAGTGTCACTGCAGAACTGACAATAAACAATCCACCACCCAAATGATACATGTTCTGTGATGGTCCTGACCAACAGAGAAAAGACAACCAACAGGGGACTAACAACAACAAGAACACAGATGGACTACAATCTGTAATTATAAAACTACAAAATCCATCTATATGGTAAGTGAATAGAGAATGGAACAATAAGGGGGCGTGTCCAAACTTACTGTGTATAAATAAAATAACTAAATATTAAAATGTCTTACCAGAGGTGGTGGTGCAGGTTGTTTCTCTGTGATTTTCAAACATTTGTCTCCTGATAGTCTATGAAGATCTGAGGAAAGCTTTGCTTTTAATTCTTCATTTGAGGTAATCATGCTGTATTCAGTTCCGGCCACTAACGCTTCCAATTCTGCAGCCACATTGGCTCCCGTGCTTTCAAAAGCATAGTTTGCCAAAATCAGAGAAGCAGTGGATTTTATAACGGCAGGGATTTCCATCCGTAGTTTAATGATTGCAACTGCGGAATCAATGGCATCTTCGGCATCGATTTCCACATCTGGTGCCACTCCATTGACCTCCCAGCTGTTGCCGGTGACGGGGCTGGTGGATTTAGCCACAGGAACCGATAGATAGAAAGAACTATCACCTAGCTTGATCTTGGCTATTTTCACGGATCCTCCAGCTGTGTTCTCTCCAACAATAGTTGCTCTTCTGAGGTTTTTAAGGCTGTAGGCAACGTCTTCTGCAACACCCTTGGTGTTCTTGCTAGTTAAAATGATCAGGGGCTTAGATGTTCCATATCGTTTTCCCAGCAAGGCGGGCATGGACCAGAGCTCACTGGTGGTGTTGGATGGCCGATCATACACTGAGTCGATGTGAATAAGTGGCTCAGCATCAGTATAATACGAGACAATGTAAGGAATGCCAGACAGCTCTCCACTAACAGCATCACGAAGGTCCAAAATCATGGCTGAAGTGGGTAGAACTTTATCCCAAACATGCTGCAGCAGAAGTGGCCCAATCTTTTGAGCAATCTCCTCTCCAATAATGTGTTGAATCCTCAGGTAGGCAATGTTATTGTCTAGGACCTCTACGTTTACAGTTTTTTTAACCACTGCTGCCAGTTGTTCGAGTGGGATGTCATGCATCACTGGTGCTACGATGGGAACATAACCTGGCTCATGGGTAACTTTGAGTCTGGTATCCCCAATTGTGGTTCGGAGCCCATCAGTCAGCAGACTGGCAAGTATATCCGGATCTTGAATGTTAAGACTCTCCATCCTACTGGTAGCGGAAGTTATAACTTCTTCAAATTCAGAAAGTCTTTCTGGTGAGCAGTAGTTTTCCTTAAGAGCTTTAATCATGTCCATGAAAATTGGAGTCAAAGAAGCACCAGGAACAGCGTTTATGAGAACCAGTAGCATCAGTATTGATACAACACACCGAGCCATTCTGGCTGTGGAGTCCGAGTGCTACGATTGTGATCGGTGTGCAGAACTTTTGTCTCCAGGAGAGGTCTGCAGAATGCAGTCAGGTTTCTGTAAGCACACGTATAAGAGGCTTGTCCTTGGAATAAACCTTTAATCTCATTACTCCAGTTGCTTTGTTAAGACAATAACAAACTAATAATGTATTATTATCATGAGGCATGGAATCTTGGACCTAGATGTTGTTTAGGGACAATGCACACGTCACATATTTAAAAGATTTAAACCTAATCGGAAATGTAGTTTAAAATATTTAAAGAATTGTAATATATTTAGGTAAAATGTTATATAAATGTTATAATATTTGGTCTAATCTCATTATCTTCCGCTTAATCCTTCAGCAGGCTTAGAGCAGCCAATTTAACTCGAATTCATGTTGAGACTGTGGAAACTGGAGAACCCAGAAAATCCCACACAGACACGCGGAGAACATGCAAACTCAACCCAGATTAGGATTTGAATGTGGTTTCTCAATGCTGAGAGGTGAACATGCGAACCACAATGCCACCGTTTATAAGGGGTCCACCTACAGTGCTTTTGCATTAAACTGCAGCTGTAGAAGATGGGTGCCATTGTGGGCCTTTACATACAGAGTGGAGCATCATCATCATCAATGTACATCTCAGTAGAAAGTTCAGAGAAGAAGCCGAGCTAGTTGGTTGACACTGTAAGTGATGAGTTATTTTCATTTTCACTTCGGAACACTGCAGGAATGACTTCCCAGATAACAAAAGGGACTTTGCTTATGAAAAAGTGTTTTGTTTACTGACACAAATGGTGAAAGACCGCTGACCGGACTAATCAGTGATATGCTGGATGCTGGATCTAACTGCTCGTGGCTTAATGTGCTGCTCTTTGCATGCAGTTCAGCAGTATCACAGACTCAGATGAACTCGTTGTGGATGAGAAACAAACCAACCTGCGACTCAAAGTGAGAATAATCAATATAGACCATTATCAGAAGTCCATGTGTAATTATTCTGCATGCTTTATTCAGTCAGTTATATCAAGCATTATGCAAAAAATGAGAAATCTAAACTTTTACACAGTTATATTTAGTAAGGCCATGCCAAGGTAAAGTAAAATCATCAATAAATGGATAAGAACAATAAAATTAGCTACTTTGAAAATTGAATCTCTGGTCAGTTTAATTTAAAAGCTTTTTTGTCATCAGCTAAGCACCTTTTATATAATATAATGTATTATGTAATTATGAAATGACCTTACTTAAATGCTAATTGACACAATATTCTCTTAATCCTGTCTGATCTTTTAATACCCCCTGCTTACACAATGCACAACGATGTCTGGTGATTCCTCGTAGCCAATGGGATTGAGAGGCTGATTTTAGTCGCTGGCATCTTGTTCTACATGGGAGATTGTGTAATTCTGTGTAATGAGTGTTTTTCCGAGCCTTAATACACACACACACACACACATCATCATCATCATGAGTCCTCATAATTTTACCATAAATAATAAGAGCATCATCACTAACATCTGCAGTGGGGGGTCAGGATGGGGGACCTTGGCAAAGCAGTCAAAAGGCAGAGATTTTTAAATTACGATACACTGCTGTATTTAAATTTTACATAAATATATTTATATATATTTCACTAAATTTAGTAACAATGAAGCATCCTGCACTGCAGTCTGTATCCCATATGTAACAGTGCAGCTGATGACAGACCATGTTAATATATAAAGATAATAACAGAGATGGTTATATACTGAGAATAAAACATATATATATACACACACACATATATATATATATATATATATATATATATATATATATATATATATATATATATATATATATATAGACATTCTGATATTGTTTATATTCTAGTACATAGTATTATATAATACAGTGCCAGTCAAAGATTTGAACACGCCCCCTTCTTGCTTGATTGTCTATTTTCTCCACTTGACTTCACCTTCATCACATATTTTTTTCTTGGGCGCTCGGTGGCTTAGTGGTTGGCACTGTTAAACACCTCAGTGGCACCGTTGGGATAGGAATAATGCACCAACTAAATCATAAAAGCTGTGGTGGTACTATTGGGGTTCTGACCATTAGAGAAGAGAGTAAAGGAGACATACATATGTATGTACTGTAGTCCACAAACAGATGGAGAACTACAAATTCCATCTTTACAGGAGGTGGAACTGAGATTATGGACAATACTTATAATTAATTACATTAATATTTATAAGTGTCAGAAACTGACTTACATTGTTTCTTTTATTAAATATGAAGCACAAAATGGAATACAGCCAATGATTTTCTGCTCATTACCTACAACCACATTTTGCCACCTGCATGTCCTCATAAAAGTGGTGCCTGACGGTTATAATACCATTCTCTTGGTACATGACAGTAAGGGGGTCCAACTTTGTTGGGACGCAACACGCCTTGTTAGTTTTTTTTGGGTTTCTCAGGTTCATCAAAGTCTGAATGATGGCATGTTTGGAAGGGGACACATCATCAGTCAGGGGGAAAGAGCACACACCTTTGCATTCGAAGGCGTCATACTCAGGTGGTGCAACAATCCACTTGTCCCATCCGATATCCTTAAATTTCACCCTCATCGAGGTTCTGCGACAATTGTTCCGTGCGTTCCTCTTCATCCTCGGATGCTGATTCACCTGTTCCTCTACCTCAACCTCGTCTGTTCTCAGGTAAAAAGGCTGTTCTTCTTGATTAAGCATATCCTTTAGCTCAGTGTCAGCTTTTCTTCTTTTATTCTCGCGGTCGTCAGAAAAGACGATGAGCACGGGCGAGGTGCTGCCCTCCAAATTCAGTGTGTGACCTCCTCCTTTGAAGGAGCCACAGCCCTGACTTTGCACATCAACCACGAGTTCACCTGCTCCGTCCTGTGACGCCAGCCAGAGCTGTGCAGCATTCGTAACATCGAAGGTCTTCCACGTGTGTTCCGCAGCTGTGAGGACCTTTCTGTCCAGCAGGTGTAATGTTTCCTGATGGGTTTTCTGAATGTGAACCGCATTAGAAATGGTAACGGATGTGTAAATGTCATTGCAGACTGATTTTCCTGTCTCCCAAGTCATGAAGAGATGAAGCTGGACTGTTGTAACTTCTTCGTAAGTAGGAACCGTAACATTGAATAGTAGCCTGTGTTCTGTCTTGTTATCAGTAGAGATGGACCGGGTAACATCTACATTCCGGGGGGAAAATAAAAACTAGTTACCACAAATTATGCATTACAATATAACACACACACAAACACAAACACACACCAACTTAGGTTAGAAATGAATGGTAGTCCGTGTAGTTTCCACAATTCATAATAACTAACATTAATCATAACTACACACTGCCTGACCAAAACAGGTCACCACCTGGGACTAACTCGGACCTGGGGTCTCTGCAGTTGGTCAGGTCTGGGTTCAACAAAGGTATGAGGTCAGCTGACCTGAAAATACTGAACCACCAGGTTCCTCGATGGAGTTGTACTTCTCTGATGACGCAGACATATACAGTACCAAGATGACAATGCCAGGATTCATCAATTATCAGACATTATTCTTACACTTGGATCATCCACCACAGAGTCCAGACCTGAACCCCATTGAGAATATTTGAAATTTGTGTGTGGTTCAAATGTCCATCATCAATACAGGATCGTAAGAGAAAACAAATGCAACTCTGGACGGAAATAAATGTTAAATATTTAAATAAATGTTAAATAAATTGCAGTTGCTTCCATGTTCTTCCCTTTCCAAGACCCTAGTATAAATTATGTGGAAGATAATGGATGAATAAACAGTGAACATGTGTGACCTTTTTTTTGGCAGGCAGTGTATAATAAATATAATAAAAAAAAAATACAGATGTTGTGCAAATACAATCGCTATACATACAAAATAACATATATTGTATGCTATTGGGACATTTAACTATCACATCTACAGGATGTTTTATGACACCCTTTCTCACAAATGCAGCTATAACAGTCCTCACTCTTCTGGGAAAGCTTCTCATTTGTATACATTTAATTAAAAGAGAATTTGAGCGATCAGACTCTGATCTGACACAGATGCAAGCTCCATTTTTCATTCATTCATTTATTATCCTCCCGCTTTATCCTCTAGTGGTGGGGTTCCCCATGCCCATCCAGGGGAGAACGTTTCGGGCGCTGGGCAGATACACCCAGGACAGGGTGCCAATCCATCGCTGGGCACACACTCACACACACACACACTCAATATGGAGCAATTTGTAGAATTCAATTGACTTGCTCCATGTTTTTGGACTGTGGGAGGAAACCGGAGGACCCGGAGGAAACCCACACGGACCCGGGGAAAACATGGAAACTCCATCCAGCTCCATTTTTGTTCAGCCTAAATATGTCCAATGGGTTTAGGGTGGATTAAAGTCAGCACACAGCAATACTGAAACAGCAAGGACCTTTTCCCAACTGTTCCCACAAAACTAAATTCATACGGTCATCCAAAATAAATGGTTGGTTCACTGATCGGGGCGGACAAGGTACCCGACTTGTGGTTAAGAAACCAGCCTCATGACTTAAAAGTCCCTGGTATGATTCCTGGTTCTGTCTGGTATTATGGCTGAAGTGTCCTTGAGCAAGACACCTAACTCCAATTACTCCCCAAGTGCAGTGTACAAGGCTCCCACCACTCTGGCCACATGCACTCACTTCACCAGTGTGTGTGTGTTGGATGGATTAAATATGGAGGACTAATTCCTCTGTGTGTAAGACAAAATAGATCGCCGTCACTTTGATATTTGATATCGGTGATAATGTGAATCAATTACTTATGTTTGTCCTAATACTTTTACATTTTACTTATATTGTTTATATAATTATATTCATAAAGATATATTCCTTAATAACCCATATATTAGTGGGAACTATAAACTTTAATCCTTTAATATTTTCAGCATAACTTGATTTAAATCAGCACCCATTGCTCAGCCCAGTTTTAATTATTTATAAATTATTCATATTTAGGATTAAATTATCCCTGAACAAACCTTACCTTGTATCATAAAGCTACGTATGACATCAGCATGAGGAGCCAAGGATTTGTCTGACACGTATCTGTTGTATAAGTCCATCATGAATGGTGGCGGCTGGACCTTTCTCTTCTCCTGTGGAACCCCGGACAGGTTCAACATCTTCAAGAAGGTTTCCTTCATGGGCCTGAAAATGCCCTCTGAGCGCTCCTCCTCACTTAGTGGATTATCTAATTGCTGTACGAACCACAAGTCATCCCACTGTGCAGCTCCACTTATGGATTTTCCCCCACTAGATCCAAACAAGCTCAAATATAGGTGCAGCATTAATAATAAGGATCCCTGCATTGTTATTTAGCGCTGGTTAAAGTCCTTCTTTTTGGGGAAAGAGTCATTGAGATTCCCAATATGAGAGCCCTCAGTTGGTGAGTTCACTCCCATACTCTGTACAATAAACAGTACACAGTGTTGACGGCCAAAATAGACACTTCCGTGTTCTTATCTGGTCCAGTGATGCTGTGTTTCAAGAGTTGTTATCATTAAAGGGTTTGCGCTTAATGAAGTTTCTCTAAACATTTTACTGACATTAGGGGCTAATGAGTGAACGAATGAGTGCAAGGCGACACAAGAATGTTCATCTTTGCTCTGGGTCATCATTGAGCTGTCGGATTTCGGGTGTTTGAAGAAATGCCATGATAGCCTCAGAATACCGTCTTCCATAACACTACCATGAAAAGATCCCGAATAGGTGACATGAACAACAGATATCTTTAACATGGTCTATATTATTGTTTAAATAACTAAAATTAACTTGAACTTTTCAAAATTTTCTGCCATGATAGTTTGGGCCGGTAGGATTTGGGTCATTGGCCTGTATAACGTCACATCACTTTATGGTTAGTCTCTACATCACATCAGATTTGACAAGAACACTACGCTAACATGAAAAGACCAGAAAACAAAAATGGAAAATCAAAGTAATAATGACAAAGAGAAGTTGATGTCCAATAAAAAAAAGCTTATTTGTAATTATTATGTTGCATAACAATGTGTGGACACATTATTATTGTTATTATTCCATCTATTATCTCCCGCTTTATCCTCTATTAGGGTCGCGGGGGGGGGGGGGG
>JAFMOD010000337.1:8339-26629 GCA_019802435.1 Corydoras maculifer
GACAAGCTGCTGGAATTTAAGTACAAGAAATGCAGAAAGACTTGAGCAAGTAATTCAGAATTAGTGAAAAGACTGACCTTTGAAGCCTTCATTTAAAAAATTCCATCATTCCTGGAGCACTGATGACACTTTTCAAACTGGTGGTGTAACATCTCTCAGACCCTCCCGATCTCCACCGGTCCAGCCCGCAACATCGTTCCCATGAAAGGAAGACAGAAACAGCTCGTTCCATCACAGACCCAAAGTAGTAGATGCAGATTCTGATGTAATGTCCTGAAATTTAAAGATATTTATAGATTTTTGCAGCACATTTTGAAATGATCCAGGTACTGCTGCGATGAATGAACTTGTTCATACATCATATAAGTTCTCCTGACAGCTCTTATGTCGGAAAAAACAGTGCTTAATTTGTTGTATACTTTATATTTATATACTTTTGTAATTACACTTTCCACAAACACATGCATTCATTTGAGAAAGTTAAGATAAGTTTTGCAAAAGCTGCAGATGAGGTTACACCATAACTAAACTTAGAACAACGGGATAAGTGTAATACAAAATAAACTCACACAAACACACACTCACTATAAATATATATATATATATATATATGTATATACACACACACATACATATATATATAGTGGCAAAACGGGTGTCCACATATTTCGGACTTATGGGGATATATCCATCCAGTATCTTCCGCTTTATCCTCTATTAGGGTCGCGGGAGTTCCCCATGCCCATCCAGGGGCTATATGGGGCAATTTGGAGAATTAAATTGACTTGATCCATGTTTTTAGACTGTGGGAGGAAACCGGAGAACCCGGAGGAAACCCACGCAGACAACCCAAGGGACAACATGGACACTCCATCCAGATTGGGATTCGAACCGGGAATCCCTAGTACTAAGTGGAAAAATTCCACACCCAATATATACAGATGGACTTTGTAGTTCTCCAATTCCAGACTGTAGTCCATCTGTGTTCTTTGTTGTTGTTAGTCCCTGTTGGTTCTCTGTTCTCTGTTGGTCAGGAGCATCACAGAACAGGTATCATTTGGGTGGTGGATTGTTTCTTGTCAGTTCTGCAGTGACACTGATGTGGTGAGGGGGTTTTAGTGGAGTTTCATTTCTCCACCTCAGTCACACTGCTGGGATAGGACTAATGCCCCCACCCAATAACCCCTGCTCTGTGGTGGTACTATTGGGGTTCTGAGCATTAGAACAGCGTACACAGTATGTACTGTAGAACACACACAGATGGACTACAGAATGGAATTGGAGAACTACAAAGTCCATCTTTACAGGACGTGGAACTGAGAACATGGACATTAAGTGGAACAAAAAGGGGGCGTGGCCAAACTTATGACTGATACTGTCATATATATTTTTATAACTAAAAGAGTCCTAAATCCAGAAATGTTTGATGTAAGTGGAACAAATGTGAAATGTGGTCATGTGAAATACATACATTACATTCGCACATTCAGATTGCATTTAAAAATGATATATCACATGATTTCTAGGCGGCACGGTGGTTTAGTGTTTAGCATGTTCTCCTCTAAGCGCTAAGGATTCCCGGTTCGAATCCCCATCTGGGTGGAGTTTCCATGTTCTCCCCGTGTCTGCGTGGGTTTCCCCCAGGTTCTCCGGTTTCCTCCCACAGTCCAAAAACATGCTCAAGGTCAATTGAATTCTCCAAATTGCCCCATATAGTGTGTGTCTGTGTGAGTAAGTGTGTGCCCAGTAATAGATTGACATTCTGTCCTGGGTGTATCTGCCCAGCGCCCGAAACATTCTCCCCTGGATGGGCATGGGGAACCTCACTGCGACCCTAATAGAGGATAAAGCAGAAGATAATGAACGGATGAATGAATATTATATAATTTCTATGAAGTTATCATGTCAGATTCATTAAGGTCCAATAAATAACGTCATTGCCAAAGTACTGTTTATATGAAAAAAGCAGACTTGGACAGTTTTCAGCTTATCTACTCATAACAAAAAATGTGTGACAATGCTGAGATGACTGTCAAAGAAAAGCGGGGACAGCACAGAGCTGAAGACTACCGGGATAAGCAGAGAGGACTCAGGTGTCAGTAGTAATTAGCCTCTTTATCCCCCAACATTATTGCCTTTTTCCAATCACTTGCACTTGCCCCACATCCCTGATTGCTTTGACTGCAGCATGGCACTGTTGGCATGGCACTGACCACCAAACCGGATATCAGGCCCCCGTTTAATGAAAGGAATCGAAATGAAGAGGACTCAGTATTTAGGTATGAACCAGAAACAATATCCTGGCAGCTCCACAAGCCGACTTTTTTATTAGTCCTGACATGTGGGCATGCTGCGATCGCAGTTGTCTCATTAATTTTGGGATGCACTTGCCCATGTCCCACATATGCTCCATATCCCTCTGCCAGTCATTGTTGCGGATGATTATTTCGTTTCAATGAGCCGCTTTAAATGCACTGTGGGTGGGGAGGAAATAAAAAATTTGAACATGTCCAATAATCATTAAAGCCTAAATAAAAGAATATAACATTTCTGCATCCTAAGCAGCGAGAAAAAGCCTGCTGTCTTTCCTGGACTGCCATGGCAACCGTCAAGCTGGGTACCTTCAGGATCCAGTCAAAACTTACCCAAATGTATCTGGACTGAGACTGGATATACATAATGCACTATTTGAGCGATTTTTAATAAGCCAGGATAACGGAAAATTACTCATCCTCTTAATTATTCATGGGGGTCCATAGATCCATCCATTATCTTACACTTTATCCTCTACTAGGGTCGCAGTGAGGTTCCCCATGCCCATCCAGGGGAGAGCGTTTCGGGTGCTGGGTAGATACACCCAGGACAGGGCGCACAATCTATCGCTGGACACACACTCACTCACACACACACATTCTATATGGGGCAATTTGGAGAATTCAATTGACCTTGAGCATGTTTTTGGACTGTGGAAGGAAACCGGAGAACCTGAAGGACACCCACACAGACACGGGGAGAACATGGAAACTCCACCAAAAATGGGATTCGAACCGGGAATCCACAGTGCTGAGAGGAAAACGTGCTAACCACTAAGCCACCGTGCCGCCCTTTCATTGTCATAATAGATTTCATTAAGAATGTACATTTCCAAAGGCTATGCTTCTGATTCACACTTACGTCCACAGACATTAAAATCCAACTGCCTCAACCAGTGGTAATATCCATCCATCCATTATCTTCCGCTTTATTCTCTACTATGATCGCTGGATGCCCAACCAGGGGAGAACGTTTCGGGCACTAGGCAGATACACCCAGGACAGGATGGCAATATATCACTGGGCACACACTCACTCACACTCTATATGGGGCAATTTGGAGAATTCAATTGACTTGATCCATGTTTTTGGACTGTGGGAGGAAACCAGAGAACCTGGAGGAAACCCACGTGGACACGGGGAGAACATGGAAACTCCACCCAGATGGGGATTCGAAGCGGGAGTCCCTAGTGCTGAAAGGAGAACATGCTAACCACTAAACCATCATGCCGCCCTTTAGTGGTAATATATATATGCGCCAAATAAGAGGTCATATATTCAACATTAGGCAGGGCAACACTATACAACAATAGCAAGGTGGGTGTCCTGGGTGTATCTGCCCAGCGCCCGAAACGTTCTCCCCTGGATGGGCATGGGGAACCCCCCCACCCTAATAAAGGATAAAGCAGAAGATAATAGATGGGTGGATTTTTTTAATATGAGAAAAGTGAATAAAAGTGACCAGAAGTTTACTACACATCCAAAGTAATGATTCAAATACATTAGGAATGCAGTAAACACTTAAAAAATCTGCCCATCACCTGCTTCTCTGATACGTTATGGTTTGCTATCTGCTGTTTACCGACCTGAGAATCAAGAAGTGTGGATTCAATAAATAATGTTCAACTCAGTGTTTTACTTTGAAACATTTCCGCGCTAGTATTGAGTGACCTGCTGTAAGAACTGTACGATTCATAAAACTTTTAGCAATCTGTCAGCATCTGCCGGGCAAATCCTCCCATTTATTGCATAGTATGTCTGAACAGAAAGTTTTCCTTGTTTTATTGGGGTTTTTTGCCTTGCTGATAGATGATGGCAGTGCTGGAATGCTCAGTTCAGCTATTACAGAGAAAGGCATTATCAACACTCGCATCAAAAAAATAAAAGATATTTTGTGCAGGAGGGAGATTCGCTCCTGTAGGTGAAAGATTGCTCAAGGTGTTGCAGTTTTTCAGTTATAGTTACTCCCCTGATATAACTGAACTGGGCAGCGGTAACATCTCACATCCAGCTACAGAGCACGAGAGATGATGCTCAACTGTTGAACCGAAGAAGAACAAATGATGAATACTTACAATTCCAAAATGTATATTATATGTTCTGTCAATTCCAAGGGCCAGGTTGTGATGTGAGTATATTCATTCATTATCTTCCGTTTTATCCTCTATTACGGTCGCGGGGGGGTTCCCCATGACCATCCAGGGAAGAATGTTTCGGGCGCTGGGCAGATACACCCAGGACAGGGCGCCAATCTATCACTGGGCACACACTCACTCACAAAGAAACACTCTATATGGGGCAATTTGAAGAATTCAATTGACTTGATCCATGTTTTTGGACTGTGGGAGGAAACCGGAGAACCTGGAGGAAGCCCACACAGACACGGGGAGAACATGGAAACTCCACTCAGATGGGGATTCGAACCTGGAATCCCTAGTGCTGAGAGGCAAACGTGCGAGTATATTAAAAAAAATAATAATAAAAAAAATTGGCCCCTCGAGCAAAGCTTAATTCCACTTTGCCATGTCATGGATGATCCTACTCTGACCTTAACATTTTAACAAACTGATATATACATTCGGGCGGCGCGGTGGCTTAGTGGTTGGCATGTTCTCCTCTCAGCGCTAGGCATTCCCGGTTCGAATCCCAATCTGGGTGGAGTTTCCATTTTCTCCCCGTGTCCGCGTGGGTTTCCTCTGGGTTCTCCGGTTTCCTCCCATAGTCCAAAAACATGGACCAAGGTCAATTAAATTCTCCAAATTGCCCCATATAGAGTGTGTCTGTGTGAGTGAGTGTGTGTCCAGTGATGGATTGGTGTCCTGTCCTGGGTGTATCTGCCCAGCGCCCGAAACGTTCTCTCCTGGATGGGCATGGGAACCCCCCCGCGCCCCTAATAGTGGATAATGCGGAAGATAATGGATGGATGGACTTACAAGGTGAGCACAGGGTTATTCTCAACATCCCTGGAGCATCTGGGTGGAGTTTCCATGTTCTCCCCGTGTCCGCGTGGGTTTCCTCCGGGTTCTCCGGTTTCCTCCCACAGTCCAAAAACATGGATCAAGTCAATTGAGTTCTCCAAATAGCCCCATATAGAGTGTGTTTGTGCGAGTCTGTGTGTGTCCAGGGACAGATTGGCGTCCTGTCCTGGGTGTATCTGCCCAGCGCCCGAGACGTTCTCCCCTGGATGGGCATGGAGAACCCCCCCCCCTTCCCCCCGGGACCCTAACAGAGGATAAAGCGGAAGATCTTGAAATGGATGGATGGATGAATTTACCTTGATCCATGTTTTTGGACTGTGGGAGGAAAATGGAGAACCCGGAGGACGTGGACACGGGGAGAAGATAGATGGACGTTATTTGTAGTTGCAATTTAATGTTCGCAGCAACTTCAGGCTAAACTTAGTAAAGAGAAGCTGGGTGTAACGCTAGGTCCATGAAAGCGGTGTAAAGACACACAGTGAGAACCAGCTAGCGGTCTAAAACACAGTGTATTTTATCAAATAATCAAAACACACTAAAAACCAAAGAGCCAAACTTACACAGACCTGGGATTAAACATTAGTGACGACCTCTGGTCTGCAGAGCTCTGAGACAGGCTTAACTAAAGAGGTTAATTAACATAAATGAGCACTAATCAACTAAAGCTGGCAGAAAGTTAATTGAAAGGCCTGGAACTAAAACCCACATCAAGCAAACACAAAGTCCCTGGTAGGGCAGCATGGTGGTTTAGTGGTTAGCATGTTCTCCTCTCAGCACTGGGGATTCCCGGTTCGAATCCCGATCTGGGTGGAGATTCCATGTTCTCCCGTGTCTGGGTGGGTTTCCTCCGGGTTCTCCGGTTTCCTCCCACAGTCCAAAACCATGGATTTAAGCTAAATTGAATGCTCTAAATTATTATCTAAATAATAATAATAATCCATACGTCCAGTATCTTCGACTTTATCATCTACTAGGGTCGGGTGGTGGGGGTTTCCCCATGCTCATCCAGAGGAGAACGTTTCGGGCACTGGGCAGATACACCCAGGACAGGACACCAATCTATCACTGGTCACACACTCACTCAAACAAACACACTCTATATGGGGCAATTAGGAGAATTCAATTGACCTTCAGAGTGGCACGGTGGTTTAGTGGTTAGCATGACCTCTCAGCGCTAGGGATTCCGGGTTCGGATCCCAATCTGGGTGGAGTTTCCATGTTCTCCCCGTGTCCGCGTGGGTTTCCTCCAGGTTCTCTGGTTTCCTCCCACAGTCCAAAAACATGGATCAAGTCAATTGAGTTCTCCAAATTGCCCCATATAGAGTGTGTATGTGTGAGTGAGTGTGTGTCCAGTGATAGATTGGCGTCCTGTCCTGGGTGTATCTGCCCAGCGCCCAAAACGTTCTCTCCTGGATGGGCATGGGGAACCCCCCCACGACCTTAATAGAGGATAAAGCGGAAGATGATAGATGGATGGATATATTTACCTTGAGTCCATATTTTTGGACTGTGGAAGGAAACTGGAGAGAACCGGAGAACACATGGACACATGGAAACTCCACCCAGATTGGGATTCAAACTATTCATCAATTTTATCCAGTACAATTCACCTGAAAATAAAAAATGACACAGAAAGCAGAAAGAATTTTGACTTTTCTATATACATAATATTTTTTGATATCATTTTATCCTCGTGCAGGTCACAGGAAATGTTAGGCCTATCCCGGTGCAACCTCACTGGACACAAATTCAGCCCAGAAAAGAACTTTTAATATACTTTTTTTTTTTAAAAGCAGAGTAAGACGGAGCACCGGCGAATCATTTGGATTTTAAAAACTAAGAACAGACTTAAAATAAGACCTTCACCGACACAATGTGCAGTTTAGCCAGAGGCGGAAAATGAGGGTTAGAGAGAAAAGAAAGTGGAAGCTGCATAGTGACAGAGGATGAGGAGGCAGAGGAGGCGGCTGAAAAGAAAATTAGAAGAGGCATAGAGGGGAAAAAAGGGGAGGGCTGATTTTGACAGAAGACTTGAAGAAGAGAGTGTGGAACAGCGAAAGTAGTCGCCGTGAGAAGAGAAACGCATTAAAAAAAAACAAGAAACTTAAAGAAATGACTCTGTATACGGATTTTAAGAGAAAAGCTTTTAATCATGTCATTAATTATTATTTTCAGCTATGATCACCTATAAGTGTTTGATTCCATTATTATTATCTTCTGCTTTATCCTCTATCAGGGTCGCTTTGGGGGGGTTCCCCATGCCCATCCAGGGGAGAACGAGTCAGGTGCTGGGCAGATAGACCCAGGACAGGGCGCCAATCTATCACTGGGCACACACTCACTCACACAGACACACTCTATATGGGGCAATTTGGAGAATTCAATTGACTTGATCCATGTTTTTGGACTGTGGGAGGAAACCGGAGAACCCGGAGGAAACCCACGCAGACATGGGGAGAACATGGACACTCCACCCAGATTGGGATTGGAACCGGGAATCCCTAGTGCCGAGAGGAGAACATGCCAACCACTAAGCCAACGTGCCGGCCCAACTTCTTTTATCTGATCTTATTTATTCATTCATTCATTCATTATCTCCCGCTTATCCTCTATTAGGGTCGTGGTGGGGTTCCCCATGCCCATCCAGGGGAGAACGTTTCAGGCGCTGGGCAGATAGACCCAGGACAGGACGCCAATCTATCGCTGGGCACACTCACTTACACAGACACACTCTATATGGGGCAATTTTGAGAATTCAATTGACTTGATCCATGTTTTTGGACTGTGGGAGGAAACCCGGAGAACCCGGAGGAGACCCATGCAGACACGGGGAGAACATGGAAACTCCACCCAGATGGGGATTCGAACCGGGAATCCCTATTCATGATTAAAATTAATTATTTAATATGGAATCAAACAGGGCGGCACGGTGTCTAAGTGGTTAGCATGTTCTCCTCTCAGCACTAGGGATTCCCGGTTCGAATCCCCATCTGGGTGAAGTTTCCATGTTCTCCCCATGTCTGCGTGGGTTTCCTCCGGGTTCTCCGGTTTTCTCACACAGTCCAAAAACATGGATCAAGTCAATTGAATTCTCAAAATTGCCCCATATAGAGTGTGTCTGTGTGAGTGAGTGAGTGTCCAGTGATAGATTGGCGTCCTGTCCTGGGTGTATCTGCCCAGCGCCCGAGACGTTCTCCCCTGGATGGGCATGGAGAACCCCCCCATGACCCTAATAGAGGATAAAGCGGAAGATAATGGATGAATGAATGAATTTTAATTACGACGGCGGCGCGGTGGCTTAGTGGTTGACATGCTGCTTAGCAACGCTGGGGATCCAGGTTTGAATCCTGATCTAGGTGGACTTTCAATGGTCTGGCTGCTTTAATTGCCCCTATTTAAATTGCATGTGTGTCTGTGTGAGAGATTGGCGTCCTGTCCTGGGTGTATCTGCCCAGCGCCCAAAACGTTCTCCCCTGGATGGGCATGGAGAACCCCCCACCCCACCCCCCGCGACCCTAACAGAGGATAAAGCGGAAGATCTTGAAATAGATGGATGGATGAATTTACCCCCCCCCCCCACGAGCCTAGTAGAGGATTAAGCAGTCAGGATAAAAAAGATGAGATGAGATGAGATCACATATTCATCGCCCTCCACAGTTCTTATCTTGATCGTATTTACTCCAGGCCGGCTCGGCTGCTTTGGTACAGTGCAGCGTGTCACTTTTTGAATAATCAAAGGAAATCAGCAAGAAAGATTAAGTGCGCCAGCAAAACGGAGCTTTGATAACATGACCATCAGGTGAACTTCTCTTCGATGTCTGCTGGATGTTGTCAGGAGGGTGTCCCACTGTTCCTCTCTAATTATAATGTGAAAAGAAGGAACCGGCTTTGGCTTCTTCATGCTGCTTTAAATAAGCATCTTGGCTTTCATTACACCTCCTCTCCCTTTTAAGTCTGCATTAGCAGCTCTGCGATGACGCTCCAGGCTACAGTCCTAATTATGGTCTCGCAATTTTCTCTCCAAGAATCGGAAGGCATTTCGCTTCAGTCTTCTAACACTTTCTGGCTGAAGGTGCCTTCGTACATTAAACCTTATTATAAATATTATTATGGGTCTTATTTACGTCTCGGGTCATTTGGCTTTTATATGAAAGATAAAAAGGTCGGCGGCACCAAGTTCACAAGTTCAAATACACATTACCTGAAGGTATGTTTAATCCATCTATCCATCCATTATCTTCCGCTTTATCCTCTATTAGGGTGGCGGGGGGTTCCACATGCCCACTTAGGGGAGAACGCTTCGGGCGCTGGGCAGATACAGCCAGGACAGGACGCCAATCTATCACTGGGCACACACTCACTCACACACACACACACACACTCCATTCATTCATCCATTATCTTCTACTTTATCCTATATTAGGGTCGTGGGGGGTTCCCCATGCCCATCCAGGGGAGAACGTTTCGGGCGCTGGGCAGATACACCCAGGACAGGGCGCCAATCTATCTGTGTAGGTTTTCTCCTGGTTCTCCGGGTTCCTCCCACAGTCCAAAAAGATCGATTGAAGGTGTATTGGCGACTCTTAATTGCACCTATTTACAGTGTGTGTGTCTAAAAAATGTCGGCAACACCAAGTTCACAAATTCAAATACACATTACCTGAAGGTATGTTTAATCCATCCATCCATTATCTTCTGCTTTATCCTCTACTAGGGTTGGGGGGGGGGTTCCCCATGCCCATCCAGGGGAGAACATTTTGGACGCTGGGCAGATAGACCCAGGACAGGACACCAATCTATTACTGGGCACACACTCACTCACACAGACACACTCTATATGGGGCAATTTGGAGAACTCAATTGACTTTTGATCCATGTTTTTGGACTGTGGGAGGAAACCGGAGAACCTGGAGGAAACCCTGTCTGTGTAGGTTTCCTCCGGGTTCTCCGGTTTCCTTCCACACTCCAAAAACATGGATTCAAGGTGTATTGGCTCCTCCTAATTGCACCTACTTACTTACAGTGTGTGTTTCAGTGTAAGTGAGTATGCAACAAGTGGATTGGCGCCCTGCCATGGATGTATCTGCCCAGTGTCTAACACATCCACCCCTTGATGGGCATGAGTAACCGCCCCGTGACCCTGGTGGGAACATGTTAAACCACCATGCCACCCATAATCCATCCATTCATTCATCCATCCATTGTCTTCCACCTAATCCTACACTATGGTCACGGGGTGTTCTCCATGCCCATCCAGGGGAGAACGATAGACCCAGGACAGGGCAATAATCCATTGCTGGGCAGAATGAAATGAATGGAAATTAAATGAATACACATCAATAATGGACATTGCCGTCATTTGCAAACTCTGTTTAAATATGTTTTGAATATAATGCGGGTTTATTGCATTGTTAATGGTTTGGACATGGAGATGTGACGCTGTCTCATTTTTGGAAGGCTGAATGTGTGATGCCTCTGGTTACAGCCACTGCAAAAATGTTCTCATTAAGTCTCTGCAGATGTTCATTCAAGCTGTGTCATCTCCATAGTGGCATGATGAATGTATGAGTATGCAATCTCATGGACACGAGAAAGCTGACTAATGCCCTTCAGTCCGAACAGATATCATTCAAACTAAGATTATATACAGTAGTATGTGCATTTTCATAGTTGTTACATTGGGTCATTTATTGGACACTTTTATCCAAAGCGACTTACAAGGTGAGCACAGGGTTCATCACAACATCTCTGGAGCAATGAGGGTTAAGGGTCTTGCTCAAGGACCCACATTGGTAACTTCAGTGGACCTGGGATTTGAACCCCCAACCTTCAGATTGATAGCCCAATGCCCTAAACACTGAGATACCTTGCCCTCAAGTTGTTAAATTCACAATCACCTGACAGTTTAATCATTTCCAAATGAAACTATGGTACTTTAATCCTTTTTGTCATAAAACTGCAGGTCCATTAATATACAGCAGAGATTTACGAATATTTCACGGCTGCTATATATAGATTTTGTTTTATTTTATCCTTTCATTCATTCATTATCTTCCACTTCATCCTATATTAGGGTCACGGGGGGTTCCCCATGCCCATTCATGTGAGAGTTTCGGGCACTGGGCAGATACACCCAGGACAGGACGCCAATCTATCACTGGTCACACACTCACTCACACAGACACACTCTATATGGGGCAATTTTGAGAATTCAATTGACTTGATCTATGTTTTTGGACTGTGGGAGGAAACCGGAGAACCCGGAGGACACCCACGCAGACACGGGGAGAACATGGAAACTCCACCCAGATGGAGATTCGAATATTGAATAATTAATTTTAATCATGAATAGGGATTCCTGGTTCGAATCCCCATCTGGGTGGAGTTTCCATGTTCTCCCCGTGTCCGCGTGGGTTTCCTCCGGGTTCTCCAGTTTCCTCCCACAGTCCAAAAACATGGATCAGGGTCAATTAAATTTCCCAAATTGCCCCATATAGAGTGTGTCTGTGTGAGTGAGTGTGTGCACAATGATAGATTGGCATCCTGTCCTGGGTGTATCTGCCCAGCGCCCGAAACGTTCTCCCCTGGATGGGCATGGGGAACCTCCCCGCGACCCTAATAGAGGATAAAGCAGAAGATAATGAATGAATGAATGTTTCAGTTGTGGTATGTTCTCCTCTCAGCTCTATGGATTCCTGGTTCGAATCCCAATCTGGGTGGATTTTCCATGTTCTCCCCGTGTCTGCGTGGGTTTCCTCCGGGTTCTCCGGTTTCCTCCCACAGTCCAAAAACATGGATCAAAGTCAATTGAGTTCTCCAAATTGCCTCATATAGAGTGTGTCTGTGAGAGTAAGTGTGTGTCCAGTGATAGATTGGCGTCCTGTCCTGGGTGTATCTGCCCAGCACCCGAAACGTTCTCCCCTGGATGGGCATGGGGAACCCCCCAAAGTAAACAATAAAGCGGAAGATAATGGATGGATGGATATTTTTATATTCACATTTTTACTACATACTGCTATATTTAATTTTTTTTTTTATTTCTAACATAATATTTAATTAAAAATTTTTTTTTTAATTCTACCACTTAGAATAAACTGGGTCTGTGAAATGGAATTTCGTGTACTTTTCATGTATCACGTTACGTAAATGACAATAAAGTCTCCCTAAATCCTTGAATCCTTGAAAAAGAGACACAAAAAAGTGTCTTTACTGGCAAAGTGCTTTTAACACTTAAAAAATGTGCGAAAGTCCTTTAAACGGACTATTAAAAATAGGGTCACCAGTCAGTTCGGATTAAACTGATATGCCTAAATGACCTGGGGCTTTGACGTACTGCTCGTAGAACTGTTCTAAAAGATTATATATTATTATATAATTATAAGCATATGGTCATCTTTGTATGTAATGAGTTTAGCCTTTAGACTTAATGTAATTGAAGAGAAATAGTAAAAGCATTCAGGCAACTACATCTGTACAGTACAGTATATCTCTGATCTTTAAAGGTTTGGGGTGGGCATTAGTGATCCTCTGTACTCTGGAGGGAGGCAGCATGTAGTAAAGAAGGGGCAGAATAAGTCTAGATAAACAAAAAAGCTAAAAGGTTCCTACTCTACACCCTGTGCAGGGCGCGTCACGATGCTCATTACGATCTTAGAGCCTCCTAACATTGTTTTCCCGCTTTCCTCCTCCGCGGTTTAAATAGCAACGCTGCATGTGAATATATCTCCCCGATGGATGTGGCCTTCTCAGAATGAGGCGTGTTCAGCTACATTTCTGGCGTTTCGCTTTAAACCCAGGTGCACCGCCGACTGAAAACAACCTCTCCAGATGTGGACGGTCAGACATGGGTCTCCAGCTGGTTAGGTGGTGGATCATCAACACAGACACGTGTCCAACGCAACGGAATGCTGAGACCAACGGAACACTATTAAATGCGACTGCATTTGTACAGAGAACACAGATCCATAGAACACACTATACTGTGGGTTCTCCATTCACACTCACATGGAGAACCTCATGGAGCAGCGCATTGAGTCCAGGCAGCTGCACCGTGAAAATAGCAACCCACCAAAGTCAGAGCGCCACGTGGATCTTAAAGTGAACATCAAGGACACGCTGATTGGTTTATTGCACGTTACGTCCAAACCAATCTATTATTGGGCACACACTCACTCTATATGGGGCAATTTGGAGAACTTAATTGACTTGATCCATGTTTTTGGTCTGTGGGAGGAAACCGGAGAACCCGGAGGAAACCTACGTGGACACGGAGAGAACATGGAAACTCCACCCAGATTGGGATTCGAACCGGGAATCCCTAGAGCTGAGAGGAGAACATGCTAATCACTAAGCCACCATGCCGCCTCTAAAACACCTCAAATTCAGTCATAAAAAATATCCACGGGTTATTCCTTCCTCCATGATATAAATAAAGCTTCTAAAGCATGATCTCTGATCTCAAAGACATTGGCTCACACTGGCAGGTTCAACGAAGCAATTAGAGCAAACAACCACCAAGCAAACCGAGAACGCTGCCCTGCTAACATGTACTGTATTGCTATTCATGTTTAATGTGTATGTATGTATTTTTATGTGCATTTACAGTTGATCTATCATGTATATATATGTGCACACCACAGCCTCAGTTACTAATTAGCTATTTATGTTATATATATTCTCATCATTTTCTTGTTTTTTTTTATTAATTTTTTTTGTTAAATTTTTTTTATTGGAGGCGCCACGGTGGCTTAGTGGTCAGCACGTTCGCCTCTCAGCGCTAGGGATTTCCGGTTCGAATCCCCATCTGGGTGGAGTTTCCATGTTCTCTTCGTGTCTGCGTGGGTTTCCTCCGGGTTCTCCGGTTTCCTCCCACAGTCCAAAAACATGGATCAAGTTAATTCAATTCTCAAAAATTGCCCCATATAGTGTGTGTCTGAGTGAGTGAGTGTGTGCCCAGCGATGGATTGGCGCCCTGTCCTGGGTCTATCTGCCCAGCGCCCGAGACGTTCTCCCCTGGATGGGCATGGGGAACCACTGCGACCCTAATAAAGGATAAAGCGGAAGATAATGAATGAATGAATGAATTTTTTTTTTTTTTTTTTTGTGCTTTGAGCATATTTATGTTGGTTTATGTATCTGTATCCCTGGTGTGTGTATTGTTTCCCTAAAAACGTAAATTCATTATCTTCCGCTTTATCCTCTATTAGGGTCGGGGGGGGGGGGGGGTTCCCCATGCCCATCCAGGAGAGAACATTTCGGGCGCTGGGCAGATAGACCCAGGACAGGGCGCCAATCCATCGCTGGGCACACACTCACACACACAGACACACTCTATATGGGGCAATTTGGAGAATTCCATTGACTTGATCCATGTTTTTGGACTGTGGGAGGAAACCGGAGAACCCGGAGGAAACCCACGCAGACACGAGGAGAACATGGAAAGTCCAGCCAGATGGGGATTTGAACCGGAAATCCCATGTGCTGAGAGGCGATCGTGCCAACCACTAAGCCACCGTGCCGCTTGTAAAAAAAATATTCCCAAAAAAAAAAAGGAAAGCGAGAACACCGAACAGCGTGCCGTTATTTAAAGCAGATGATCAGATAATTACGGTTCTTACAGACTGAGCAAACAGCACGCCTCACCTATAGACCGGATTCATAAATCTTTCTCGTGTCAAACCGTGTCACATGAAGAAACACTCAATTGAGATTTGGACCTTCATCAGCAAATTCTATTACAGCTCTATAATTACTGGAGGAGGCGCGATCAAGTGGAAACCCTGATTTAATGAAGATGATTAATGAGCTCTGGTGCGAATTTAAGGGAGGTTTTTTAAAATGGGCTTGTGTTTTGTTCTGTAAACTTTGTGCAGGTTTGCGTTTTAAAATCGCCCTTCAAGCAACATTTCCAGAACTCATTCTACGTACTGTTGAAAATTGGACAAATGATAATCAGTTAAAACGTAAATGGTGTGACATCATTAAACCTGGGCGGCAGGGTTGCTTAGTGGTTAGCATGTTCTCCTCTCAGCACTAGGGATTCCCGGTTCGAATCCCAATCTTTGTGCCGTTTCCATGTTCTCCCCGTGTCCACGTGGGTTTCCTCCGGGTTCTCCAGTTTCCTCCCACAGTCCAAAAACATGGATCAAGGTCAATTGAACTCTTCAAGAGTCCCCATATAGAGTGTGTGTCTGTGTGAGTGACTGTGTGTCCAGTGATAGATTGGCGTCCTGTCCTGGGTGTATCTGCCCAGCGCCTGAGACGTTCTCCCCTGGATGCATGGGGAACCCTACCATGACCCTAGCAGAGGATAAAGCAGAAGATAATGGATGGATAGATCATTAAACCTGGTCATCCATCCATCCATCCATCCATTCATCCATTATCATACGCTTTATTCTCTATTAGAATTGTGGGGGGGGGGGGGGGTTCTCTATGCCCATCCAGGGGAGAACGTCTCGGGTGCTGGGCAGATACACCCAGAACAGGGCGCCAATCTATCACTGGGCACACACTCACTCACACAGACACACACACTCTATATGGGGCAATTTGAAGCATTCAATTGACCTTGATCCATAATTTTGGACTGTGGGAGGAAACTGGAGAACATGGAAACTCCACCCAGATTGGGATTCGAACCTGGACCACTAAGCCACTGTGCCGCCTGTGTGTAAGTACAGTAGGTAAAAATAAATCACTGTATCGCGTTAACAGGCTTTAGTGAGGGATGTTAAATAAAACGGCAGGGATGCTTTCTGTGCCTGAAAAGGATGATGTGTATCGATGGAAGGAATACTTGCTAAAAGCCAATGAGAGATTTCTATAGCGTCGAAATGGAGCGGAGTTCAATAACACTCATTAAAATTGATACATGCTCTCTGTATCGATCATATAAACTCCTCATGAATCAAAACGCATCCCCAAACTGATCTGACAGCCCAGATCAATAAAAATACCCCTCGCATTATTCATTCATTCATCATCTTCCGCTTTATCCTCTATTAGGGTCGCGGGGGGGGGGGGTTTCCCATGCCCATCCATTCGAATCCCAATCTAGGTGGAGTTTCCATGTTCTCCCCGTGTCTGTGTGGGTTTCCTCCAGGTTCTCCGGTTTCCGGCCACAGTCCAAACACATGGATCAAGGTCAATTGAATTCTCCAAATTGCCCCATTGAGAGTGTGTGAGTGAGTGAGTGTGTGCCCAGCCATAGATTGTGGGTGTTTCTGCCCAGCGCCAGAAACGTTCTCCCCTGGATGTGCATAGGGAACCCAGCGACCCTAGTAGAGAAGAAAGCGAAGGATAATGGATGGATGGAGTATATACAGTACCAGTCAAATGTTTGGCCACGCCCCCAGTTCCACTTCCTGTAAAGATGGACTTTGTAGTTCTCCAATTCCATTCTGTAGTCCATCTGTGTGTGTTCTACAGTACATACTGTGTACTCTGTTCTAATGCTCAGAACCCCAATAGTACCACCACAGAGCAGGGGTTATTGGGTGGGGGCATTATTCCTATCCCAGCAGTGTGACTGAGGTGGAGAAATGAAACTCCACTAGAACCCCCTCACCACATCAGTGTCACTGCAGAACTGACAAGAAACAATCCACCACCCAAATGATACCTGTTCTGTGATGCTCCTGACCAACAGAGAACCAACAGGGACTAACAACAACAAAGAACTACAGTCTGTCCTGCATCCTTTCCTGGGTCTATCTGCCCAATGCACCAAACGTTCTCCCCTGAATGGGCATGGGGAACCCCCCCACGACCCTAATAGAGGATAAAGCGGAAGATAATGGATGAGTCTAACAGTGAGACAGCGTGAATGGCTATTTCCATTGAAGTCAAAAACCATTCATAAGGTCATGCTGCACCCATAAATCGTCTTAAGCAAACCATAACATCTGGACATGCAAGCAATGACCAAATGTGCAACACATCTGGGCTTCTGTCAGTTTGAGAAATGGAACCAGTCGATGTCCTGCCTGTTTTTAAAGCATACTGTCAGGAGCAGCCGAGTTAGAAGTGCTCAGCTGTGTGAGCCGAATTTAATACACAAGGTTATTGACCACAGTGGACGAGTGTGTGGGTGGGTGGGGGGGTTTTATTTACCTATATGGAGAATATGCTGGGGTAAAGCTCAGGTGGGGTTTTACGGTAATGGGGGTAATAATGGAAAATGAGCAGACTTCACAGGGCGTCGGAACATCGAATGTTGATGGACAATTGAAAAGGGAACTTTGATGACTCAGCATATAACCAGCAACTTAGGAAACTGTGGGTGAGATTACATCAGCAGCTATTCCAGCACAGACAGCGGGACTCATTCATATCCTCCAATCACGAAACAGCTGCTTCAAAGTGTTGCCCCTAGTCAAAGTGCAAAATGAAAGAGGTTCCATCCATCCATTGTCTTACGCTTTATCCTGTACTAGGGTCGCGGGGGGGGGGGTTCCCATGCCCATCCAGGGGAGAACATTTCAGGCGCTGGGCACACACTCACTCACACAGACACACTCTATATGGGGCAATTTGGAGAATTCCATTGGCCTTGATCCATGTTTTTGGACTGTGGGAGGAAACCGGAGAACCTGTAGAAAACCTTTTGGACACGGGAGGAACATGGGAACTCCACCCAGATGGGGATTCAAACCGGGAATCCCTAGCGCTGAGAGGAGAACATGCTAACTACAAATCCACCTGGATAATAAAAGAGGTTGCCAGTTTATATATATAAATGTAAATGTAATGTATACATTCCAATCTAACTGGAACAAAAGCAGATGAGAGCTGAGCGCTGGTTTGGCTTCTAATGAAACACTTGAGAATAATAAACGTAGCAGCTTACCTCTTCTTAACGTGCACTCAACAGCATTCCCTCATGACCTCTGATAAATTATTCAATGCTTCTCGCAGGCTTTCTAATAAATGCTCACCGCAGAGGTGACCGAGCTGCATTCGGCTGTGCCTGGCTGAGGTGCTATTGGTGCTGTTGGGA
>JAFMOD010000337.1:33896-87393 GCA_019802435.1 Corydoras maculifer
TCAGGGGGGCTGAATAATTTTGCACATCGCACTTTTCAGTTTTTTATTTGTAAAAAAATTGTTGATTCATGTATAACTTTCATTCCACTTCACAATTGTATACCACTTTGTGTTGGTCTTTCACATGAAATTCCAGTGAAATATATTTATGTTTGTGGTTGTAATGTGACAAAATATGGAAAAGTTCAAGGGGTATGAATACTTTTGCAACCCACTGTATTAATATTAATATATATATATATATATATATATATAAATATACATATATATATATATACACATATCCCTTATCTTCCGCTTTATCCTCTACTAGGAACTTGGGGGTGGGGGTGGGGGGGTCCCCCATGCCCATCCAGGGGAGAACGTTTTGGGCACTGAGCAGATACACCCAGGACAGGATGCCAATCTATCGCTGGGCACACACTCACTTACACAGACACACTCTATATGGGGCAATCTGGAGAATGTTTTCTCCAAATGTGTGTGCGTTTCTGTGAGTGAGTGTGTGTCCAGTGATAGATTGGCGCCCTGTGCTGGGTGTATCTGCCCAGCGCCCAAAACGTTCTGCGCTGGATGGGCATGGGAACCCCCCCGCGACCCTAATATAGGATAAAGGGGAAGATAATGGATGGATGGATGGATGTTAATACACAATACACAAACTTCCTTCAGAGCATGGCGTGATTCCGGTTGATTGGCGTGGCGAAAAGATAAGGCTGTCCTCTGTATTGTTTTAATTAATGAAAAAGAAAGATCAAAGAACGTAATCTAATCTGTTCTCAGACCGGAGCCATCATTCAATGATAAGAACAAAGATGCGCTGCTTATTATTTTGACATCACTTTCACTCATTACTGTAAAAGGTGATCACAGCTCCAGATAGAGTCAAATGTTTGGACACGCCCCCTACTGGCTTTATTGTCCATTTACTGAACTCACAGTACAGTAGGACTTTGTAGTTCTCCAATTCCATTCTGTAGTCCATCTGTGTGTGTTCTACAGTACATACTGTGTACTCTGTTCTCTAATGCTCAGAACCCCCACAGAGCAGGGGTTATTTGGAGGGGCATTAGTCCTATTCCAGCAGTGTGACTGAGGTGGAGAAATGAAACTCCACTAGAACCCTCTCACCACATCAGTGTCACTGCAGAACTGACAAGAAACAATCCACCACCCAAATGATACCTGTTCTGTGATGCTCCTGACCAACAGAGAACAGAGAACCAACAGGGACTAACAAGAACCAAGAACACAGATGTTCTACAGTTCTTCTCCTCAGTTCTATACTAGGGAGTGAACAGTGGAGAACGTTTCGGGCACCGATCTATTGCAGGGCATACACTCACTCACACAATTACACACTGTATAGGGGCAATTTAAAGCCGCCAATTCTCCTAAAATCCATGTTTTGCAACTGGGGGAGAAAACCAGGGAAGCCGGAGGAAACCCTCATGAACAGGATTTGAACCCGCAGACAAGCAGACGTGTTCTCTACTAGGGTTGGGGGGGTCCTCATGCCCATCCTGGGCAGATACACCCAGGAACGGACACCAATCTATCACTGGGCACACACTCACTCACACACACACTGTATATGGGGCAATTTGGAGAAATCAATTGACTTGATCCATGTTTTTGGACTGTGGGAGGAAACCGGAGAACCCAGAGGAAACCGGGGAGACATAGGGAGAAAATGGAAACTCCACCCAGATTGGGATTCGAACCTGGAATCCCCAGCACTGAGAGGAGAACATGCTAACCACAAAGCCACCATGCCGCGCCCTTATAATTCATCCATATACACCCAGGACAAATACAACCAGGACAGTCCGCCAATACGGAGAACATGGACACTCCACCCAGATTGGGATTGGAACCGGGAATTCCTAGTGATCAGAGGAGAACATGCTAACCACTAAGTCACCGTGCTGCCCCTGTATCCATCGTCTTCTGCTTTATCCTCTATTAGGGTCGCGGGGGGGTTCCCCATGCCCATCCAGGGGAGAAGGTTTCGGGCGCTGGCCAGATACACCCAGGACAGGACGCCAATCCATCACTGGGCACACACTCACTCACACACACACACTCTATATGGGGCAATTTGGAGAATTCAATCGACCATGATCCATGTTTTTTCGACTGTGGGAGGAAACCGGAGAACCTGGAGGACACCCACGTGGACACGGGGGAACATGGAAACTCCACCCAGATTGGGTTTTGAACCAGGATCTCCAGCGCTGAGAGGAGAACATGCTAATCACAAAGCACACAGCAGTGTGTGCAGAGCCAAACAGACTTAATAAGCAGTATACTGTATGCTGTAGTGTATTCCACTGTATATGCTCTTCCTAGTCACTAATGAGGGCATGATGGTTGAGCACCGATGCTCCAACATTTCTTCACTTGTCTTCTTGGTTCCTAAATAATAGATTGGCACACAATGGCGCTCACACTCCACACTCGCCTCTGACAAATGTATTCAGCTTAAAACGTAAGCCGCCTAGTTAGTGTGTAAAAGATGCAGTCTGCACCATTCTGCTAAGTGAACTACACCAAAGTCTGGTCCAAGGGTTTGCTGCAGGGTTCCAGGAGACATTACTGTATCTGTCAGCACAGTGTGACTGGACACGGATTGACCCTGACTTTTTGTTTTACCGGGCGGCACGGTGGCTTTGTGGTTTCCATGTTCTCCCAAGTCTCCATGTTCTCCCCGTGTCCGCGTGGGTTTCCTCCGGGTTCTCTGTTTTCCTCCCACAGTCCAAAAACATGGATCAAGTCAATTGAATTCTCCAAAATTGCCCCATATAGAGTGTGTGTGTGTGAGTAAGTGTGTGCCCAGTGATGGATTGGCGCTCTGTACTGGGTCTATCTGCCCGAGACGTTCTCCCCTGGATGGGCATGGGGAACCCCACCGCGACCCTAATAGAGGATAAAGCGGAAGATAATGAATGAATAATATATATATATATATTAAGGTCAATTGCGTTCTCCAAATATGTCTGTGTCTGTGTGAGTGAGTGTGTGTCCAATGATAGATTGGTGTCCTGTCCTGGGTGTATCTGCTCAGCGCCCAAAACGTTCTCCCCTGGATGGGCATGAGGAACCCTCCACGAGCCTAGTAGAGGACAAAGTGGACGATAATGGATGGATGGTTGGTTCAGTTGGGGTGGCACGGTGGCTTAGCATGTTCTCCTCTCAGCACTAGGGATTCCCGGTTCGAATCCCAATCTGGGTGGAGTTTCCATGTTCTCCCCATGAGAAGAAACGACTCCCCGGTTTCCTCCAGGTTCTCCTTCCTTCCACAGTCTAAAAACATGGATCAAGGTCAATTGAATTCTCCTAATTGCCCCATATAGAGTGTGTCTGTGTGAGTGAGTGTAGATAGATTGGCGCCCTGTGCTGGTTGTATCTGCCCAGCGCCCGAAACATTCTCCTCTGGATGGGCATGGGGAACCCCCCCGCGACCCTAATAGAGGATAAAGAGGAAGATAATGGATGGATGGAGTTTCAAAGCTGGGACAGTCGGCACTCCGCATCCCCAACACATCCCCAAAGTGTTTGTTGATTTAAGCTGTACTCTTTATTTTACATTAAACATGTCTGCATGCCATTTCCACAGCGGCATACGGGAATCCACCAGGACTTAATTAAGAGGACTAGAAGCAGGAGCACTCATGCACAATGAGGGAGAACATACCATTAGGAATAGCTTAGAATAAAACGCATCTGGGCGGCACAGTGGCTTAGTGGTTAGCACGTTTGCCTCTCAGCGTTAGGGATTCCCGGTTCGAATCCCCATCTGGGTGGAGTTTCCATGTTCTCCCCGTGTCTGTGTGGGTTTCCTCCGGGTTCTCCGGTTTCCTCCCACAGTCCAAAAACATGGATCAAGTTAATTGAATTCTCAAAATTGCCCCATATAGAGTGTGTCTGTGTGAGTGAGTGTGTGCCCAGCGATGGATTGGCACCCTGTCCTGGGTCTATCTGCCCAGCGCCCGAGATGTTCTCCCCTGGATGGGCATGGGGAACCCCACCGCGACCCTAATAGAGGATAAGCGGGAGATAATGAATGAATGAATAAAACGCATCTGAGGAGTTTTGTGAGACCCAAACTGTTGAACTTATAGTGTTCTACAGCGGTGTGATGCTGGTGTAGTGAGTTATTGGACCTGATTTTATCAGGGGAGTCTCGGGAGCTGGGCAGATACACCCGGGACAGGGCAACAATTTTTGACTGAGCACACACTCACTCACACAGAAACACTCTATATGGGGCAATTTAGAGCAGCCAATTTACCCTGAATCTGTTTTTGGACTGGGTGAGGAAACTGGAGAACCTGGAAAAAAACAAAGGGGTGAACATGGAAACTCCACCCAAATGGAGATTCAAACCTAAGCACTGAGAGGCGAATGTACTGACTACACCATCATGCTCCCTGGCATGTATCCATCCATCCATACATCCATCATCTTCCACTTTAGCCCATACAGGGGAGAACATTTTGGATACACCCAGGACAGGGCGTCAACCCATCGATGGGCACACACTTACTCCCACAGACACACCCTATATGGGGCAATTTGGAGAACTCAATTGACTTGATCCATGTTTTTGTAATGTGGGAGGAAACCGGAGAACCCGGAGGAAACCCACGTGGACACGGGGAGAACATGGAAACTCCACCCAGTTTGGGATTCGAACCGGGAATCCCTAGCCACCGTGCCGCCCTTGGTTATTTGTTATTATTATTTTTAGTTTAGCTGGTCTTTTGTTTGGCGGCACGGTGGCTTGGTGGTTAGCATGTTCTCCTCTCAGCACTAGGGATTCTTCTGGGTGGAGTTTCCATGTTCTCCCCATGTCCACGTGGGTTCCCTCTGGGTTCTCCGGTTTCCTCCCACAGTACAAAAAAATGGATCAAGTCAATTGAGTTTTCCAAATTGCCCCATATAGAGTGTGTCTGTGTGAGTGAGTGTGTGCCCCGCCATAGATTGGTGTCCTGTCCTGGGTGTATCTGCCCAGCGCCTGAAATGTTCTCCCCTGGATGGGCAAGGGGAACCCCCCCACGACCCTAATAGAGGATAAAGTGGAAGATAATGGATGGATGGATGGTCTTCTGTCTGAATGATTACAGTTCATCACAGGCTCTGTTAAATAAATGATCTTTATAATCGCACAAGGCTATTAAAATATTTAAATATTAAAACATAAGGTGCAGGACTTAACATTCAACATAGTCTCATTACATCAACTCCTCCAGGCTTAATTGATTAATGGATGTCATTACATCATGCCCAAGTTATTAATTGCTTGTTGGGCAGTCTGGAAATTAAATTGTAGGTGTTGATTGATGTATACGGACTAGGAATAATCATGCGAGTATTTGTTTCCCTGTCTGCAGGTAATAAGATGTATAGATGAGTGTGGAATGGGATCTGGAGCATGAGAGCGTTTAGGGCCACTTATTAGGGTTTCTCTCTCATCCACTGTCGGAACTGAGTAATAGCTTCATGTCATGTGACTGTTAAACAGAAGGGCTGTCGACGAACAAGTTGCCCTTTGTTTGATGAATAAGACGAACATGGTTTGGTGAGAAAATGCCGGATAGTTACATTCCATCCATCCATCCATCCATCCATTATCTTTCACCTTATCCTCTATTAGGGTTGAGGGGGGGGTTCCCCATGCCCATCCAGGGAAGAACTAATGGAACCTGGATTTTTATTGGCCTGGCAGTCATGCAGGACATCTTCAATGGTCAGTGATGCCGGAGTCACATACTGCACTGTGTCAATCAATTACTTATTAATTAAATGCTATGCTGGCGGCACGGTGGCTTAGTGGTTAGCACGTTCGCCTCTCAGCGCTGGGTATTCCCGGTTCGAATCTCCATCTGGGTGGAGTTTCCATGTTCTCCCCGTGTCTGCGTGGGTTTCCACCGGGTTCTCCGGTTTCCTCCCACAGTCCAAAAACATGGATCAAGTCAATTGAATTCTCAAAATTGTCCCATATAGAGTGTGTCTGTGTGAGTGAGTGTGCCCAGCGATGGATTGGCGCCCTGTCCTGGGTATATCTGCCCAGCGCCCGAGATGTTCTCCCCTGGATGGGCATGGGGAACCCCACCACGACCCTAATAGAGGATAAGCGGAAGATAATGAATGAATGAATGAATGCTATGCTTTATTATCAGCTCTAATGGCCTTCCTTGTCTGTTTCTTTTGAGGTGTGACCGCCTTCCTGGAGATCTTCATCCATGGCTCTTCTGACAAATACTGGATGGAACCTGAATATTAATTGGACTGGCGGTGCTGCAGGACGCCCCCTAATGGACTCACATATAGTTTTCCAGTTTTTAGTTTTTCCATTTGTTTATTATCTGTACATTAGTGTCCTATATTGTTGTTGCTGCCTGGCCGCTCAAGGAGGATGAGAACCCCACTGAATCTTGGTCCTACCAAGGTTTCTTCCTTGAACAACAACATAAAAGGGAGTTTTTTTCTTGCCACTGTCGCTTTGGCTTGCTCTTTGGGGGTTTAAAGGCTTTTAATTCTGTAAAGCTGCTTTGTGACGACGTACTGTTGTAAAAAACACTCAACTTGAACTTGAACTTATATAGTTTTTAATTGTTAAATACAGGTCACATGATCACCACACAATCTGTACATGGCTGTCCTACACTGTTGATGCTGCCCCCATGCTCAAGGAGGATGAGACCCCCACTGAGTCTTGGTCATCACAAGGTTTCTTCCTTAAAATATCAACATAACAGGGAGTTTTGTCTTGCCACTGTCTCTTCAGCTTGCTCTTTGGGGGTTTAAAGGCTTATAACTCTGTAAAGCTGCTTTGTGATGATGTACTATTGTAAAAAAAACACTCAATAAATAAATGACTTGAACTTAAAGGTCCTCTGTTTTGTCACTTTATTAGGCACAACTTTGTTTCTTTACTCACTGTTAATTTCCATCCATCCATTATCTTCAGCTTTATCCTCTATTAGGGTCGTGGGGGGTTCTCCATGTCCATCCAGGGGAGAACGTTTCGGGCACTGGGCAGATACACCCAGGACAGGACGCCAATCTATACAGTTAAATAGACTTATATAGTTTTTCAATTGTTAAATACAGGTCACATGATCATCACCCAATCTGTACATGGCTGTCCTACACTGTTGATGCTGCTCCCCCGCTCAAGGAGGATGAGTCCCCCACTGAGTCTTGGTTCTTACAAGGTTTCTTCCTTAAAATATCAACAGGGAGTTTTGTCTTGGCATTGTTTTGGGGGTTTAAAGGCTTATAACTCTGTAAAGCTGCTTTGTAATGAATAATAACCTATAAATAAATGACCTGAACTTAATGAGCATCACGACGCACCTTGAGCAGGGTGTAGGATAGGGGCAAATGTATAATTCATCTAATTCAGCCTTTAATGTGATGTTTCACTCTCTGTAATCTCCCACAATGCCACGATGCCGTCATGACAGAATAACAGCACACGCCTTCAAAACATCTCGTAAAAGGGGCTGCAGTTGGACGACGTCCGGCCTCAAATTAGGACCCATGAGAAATCAAGTTCGCTGTAAAAAGATGTCAGAGCGAGAGAATTAAGCGTCATGACCTTGACAGAGGCAGAAATGCCTCATCTCTTCCACTTTCCGTTGACAGCCGTGCGGCCCTTTGTTCTCCGAATAATCTGCCTTGGTTTTTTCAGATGGTTGGGATTTCAAAAGCTGTCCCCGTAATTTGATGAGGACGCCGTGTAGGAGAAGTGACGGGATTGAACTTAATGCTCTCCGTTTCTTTGATCTGCTGTCACAGTGTGTTAGAGCCTTTGCCCTCGGTGGCTTCATGTGCTTGGCCCACGGTCACTGCAGGGGTTGATTGTTGTCACTTTTTAACGAATGGACGAAAGGATGGAAAGGATTCAACTAAAACAAAAAATCTGAAGGATTATAAAGGCGCGGCATGGTGGCTTAGTGGTTAGCATGTTCTCCTCTTAGTGCTGGGGATTCCCGGTTCGAATCTCAATCTGGGTGGAGTTTCCATGTCCTCCTCGTGTCCGTGTGGGTCTCCTCAGGGTTCTCCGGTTTCTTCCCACAGTCCAAAAACATGGATCAAGGTCAATTATCCCATCCATCCATCCATTATCTTCCACTTTATCCTCTATTAGGGTCGCGGTGGGGTTCCCCATGCCCATTCAGGGGAGAACGTTTCGGGCGCTGGGCAGATACACCCAGGACAGGACGCCAATCTATTGCTGGGCACACACTCACTCACACAGACACACTCTATATGGGGCAATTTGGAGAATTTAATTGACTTGATCCATGTTTTTGGACTGTGGGAGGAAACCGGAGAACCCAGAGGAAACCCACGTGGACACGGGGAGAACATGGAAACTCCGCCCAGATTGGGATTCAAACCGGGAATCTCTAACGCTAAGAGGAGAACATGCCAACCACTAAGCCACCATGCAGCCCGGATCAAGGTAAATTGAGTTCTCCAATTCACCCCATATAGAGTGTGTCTGTGTGAGTGAGTGTGTGCCCAGCCATAATTTAGTGCTCTGTCCTGGGTCTATCTGCCCAGCGCCCCAAATGTTCTCCACCCCCCCCCCCCCAGGACCCTAATAGAGGAAAAAGCAGAAGATAATGGATGGATGTATTACAAACTGACAGCAAATGAAATTTCTGATGTTTCGAGAGAAACATTCTTACGATGGCGCACTAAAGTTTACTTTCGTTACATTGTACACATTATAGATTAAGGAAACCTGAAGGGGGCGGCACAGTGGCTTAGTGGTTGGCATGTTCTCCTCTCAGCGCTAGGGATTCCCGGTTTGAATCCCAATCTGGGTGGAGTTTCCATGTTCTCCCCGTGTCCGCGTGGGTTTCCTCCGGGTTCTTCGGTTTCCTCCCACAGTCCAAAAACATGGATCAAGGTCAATTGAATTCTTCAAATTGCCCCATATAGAGTGTGTCTGTGTGAGTGAGTGTGTGTCCAGTGATAGATTGGCGCCCTGTCCTGGATGACCCTAGTAGAGTAGAGGATAAAGCTAAAGATAATGGATGGATGGATGAAAACTCTGACATCATGACACTTCTACTGTAACGTTCTCTGAATGTAATAACTGATGCTGATGTTGTTTTCTTTTGCTCTTTACTGCACGGTGGTTTGCAGGAGTCCCGCAGGTCAGTTTCAGCAACGCTGTCAGCCTTAATAAGTTTAAAGTGTGGTGCAGAGGTGTGTGTTTGCCCCGCAGTGAGTTCCTGAACTTTGTTGCTCAGTTTGATTTGGACAAACAGCCTTAAGACCCAATGATTACCCACAAAGCCGAGGAACGCCTGACACTAACGTCTGGAACTCAGTATTTCACACTCGCATGGGCTCAATGCGAGTGTGAACCTGATGTCCCGAGCAACGGAGGCTGTTCTTTTGCCTTCACTCCTCTATTTCTGGGAGGCACGGAGGCTTAATGCTTAGCACGTTCTGCACTCTGTGTTGGGGATCCAGGTTCGAATCCTGAATTGGTAGGAGCTTCCATGTTCTCCCCATGTCCATGTGTGCCTTCTCTGCGTTCCTCATACAGCTCATCCTAAAAAAATAAGATCTCTAACTCTACATAACAAATTAGAAAAATGTAAAAAGTCAAATCTTGTTTTTAAATAAGATAAATAATCCACCTTTAAAATAAATATTAAAAAGATCCATTCATCCATTATCTTCTGCTTTATCCTCTATTAGGGTCGTGGTGGGGTTCCCCATGCCCATCCAGGGGAGAACGTTTCGGGCGCTGGGCAGATACACCAATGACAGGTTGCCAATCTATCACTGGGCACACACTCACTCACACAGACACACTCTATATGGGGCAATTTGAAGAATTCAATTGACCTTGATCCATGTTTTTGGACTGTGGGAGGAAAACGGAGAACCTGGAGGAAGCCCACGCAGACATGGGGGGGGGGGGGGAACATGAAGAACGTGCCGTCCCGTATCAAAAAGATCAATTCATTAAATTCACTTGATTCCTATACATTTTGTCTTGATTTGTGTTCATTTTTCTTATTTTTTTCCAGTACAAAAACATGGATACAAGGTGAATTAAGGTGAATTAAATGAATATTCTAAATTGCCCTTATATAAGTGTGTGGGGCTTAGAGGTTAGCATGTTCTCCTCTCAGCATTAGGGAGTCCCAGTTCGAATCCCAATCTTTGAGTTTCCATGTTCTCACCGTGTCCTTGTGGGTTTCCTTCGGGTTTTCGGGTTCTCCGGATCAAGGTCAATTGAATGCTCCAAATTGCCCCTTATAGTGTGTGTCTGTGTCAGTGAGTGTGTGCCCAGTGATAGATTGGTGTCCTGTCCTGGCTGTATCTGCCCAGAGCCTGAAACGTTCTCCCTTGGATAGGCATCGACCCTAGTAGAGGACCAAGTGGAAGATAATGGATGGATGGTGTGTAGTGGGGGTGTGGGTGAATGTCCAGTGATCGATTGGCATCATGTCTTGGGTGTATCTGCCTGTTTGTCTCTAATGCTCTGAACCCCAATAGTACCACCACAGAGCAGGGGTTATTTGGTGGGGGCATTAGTCCTATCCCAGCAGTGTGACTGAGGTGGAGAAATGAAACTACACTAAAACCCCCCTCACCACATCAGTGTCACTGCAGAACTGACAAGAAACAATCCACCACCCAAATGATACCTGTTCTGTGATGCTCCTGACCAACAGAGAACAGAGAACCAACAGGGACTAACAAGAACCAAGAACACAGATGGACTACAGTCTGGAATTGGAGAACTACAAAGTCCATCTGTATGATAAGTGAAGGGGATAGATGATGGAGAAAGATAAAGGCGATGTGTCCTAACTTTGGGCTGATACTGTATGTCTCCATGAACATAAAGGATTAGTTAGTGAACTCTCTGTCTACATCTCACATTACTGGAGCTGAGTCACGTCCCATATATCTCTTTGTGTCTATTCTCGTTAACAATTTGCATAAATTATTAATTATCTGGGCCTCTGGCGACTCGCAGTTGGGGATTCGGTTCTGCTTTGTAGAAGATAAAATGTCTTAAGATGTTGCTTTGGCCAGAAAATGTAGATAGCGTGCTTTATTTTTAGCAAAAATATTATAACTTAATCAAAACCAAGTGGCGCAGTGGTGAGCACGTTCTCCTCTCAGTGCTGGGGCTCTGAGTTCAAATCCCAATCTGTGTGGATTGTCCATGTGGGTTTCCTCTGGGTTCTTGCAGAGGAGACCCACACTGTTAATTAAAATGCACTTTGTTTATGAGTTTAAATTTCTTTCATTAGTTTTATTATGGGGCGGCACGGTGGCTTAGTGGTTGGCATGTTCTCCTCTAGCACTCAACACCAATCTTGGTGGGGTTTCCATGTTCTCCCCGTGTCCACGTGGGTTTCCTTCAGGTTCTACGGTTTCCTCCTACAGTCCAAAAACATGGATCAAGTCAATTGAGTTCTCCAGATTGCCCCATATAGAGTGTGTGTGTGTGCTCTTTGATAGATTGGTGCCCTGTCCTGAATGTATTTGCCCAGCGCCCGAAACGTTCTCCCCTGGATGGGCAAGGGGAACCCCCCCCCCACACACACACACAGAAGCACACACAACCCTAATAGAGGATAAAGCGGAAGATAATGGATGGATGGATGGTTTTATTACTCTGTAGAGCTTGGGATTCCAGGTTTGAATTCCAATCTGGGTGGAGTTTCCATGTTCTCCCTGTGTCCGCGTGGGTTTCCTCCGGGTTCTCCAGTTTCCTCCCACAGTCCCAATACATGGAGTCAAGGTAAATTGAATGCTTTAAATTGCCCTGAGTGTGCCCAGTGATAGATTCCCGGTTAGGGAATTTAGGAATTCCCAATTCGAATGCCACTCTGGGTGGAGTTTCCATGTTGTTCAAGTGGGTTTCCTCCCACAGTCCAAAAACATGGATCAAGCTAAAATGAATTCTCCAAATTGCCCCATGAATGGGCATGATAACCCCGCCCACTCCCCCCGCGACCCTAGTAGAGGATAAAGCAGAAGATACAAGGTGAATTAACTGCTCTAATTTGCCCCTATATAGAGTGTCTGGGCTGGCACAGTGGCTTAGTGGTTAGCATGTTCTCCTCTCAGCTCTGGGCATTCCCGGTTCGAATCCCAATTTGCGTGTAGTTTCCATGTTTTCCCTGTGTCCGTGTGGGTTTCCTCCGGGTTCTCAGATTTCCTCCCACAGTCCAAAACCATGGATCAAAGTCAACTGAATTTTCCAAATTGCCCCATATAGAGTTTGTCTGTGTGAGTGAGTGTGTGCCCCGCCATAGATTGGTGTCCTGTCCTGGGTGTATCTGCCCAGCGCCTGAAATGTTCTCCCCTGGATGGGCAAGGGGAACCCCCCCACCCCCGCGGCCCTAATAGAGGATAAAGTGGATGATAATGGATGGATGAAACTTAATAAGAATATTCAAACCTGCTAGATTCATCCTTTTATTGGACAGAATTTTGCATTCTCCCGTCTGCTGATGTCCAGTCTGATTGGAAAGGTGAAGCTATTCCATGATAACAAACCTGAGGCGAAGCTGTATTCATACATCAGAGCCGTGCTGTTGTTTCGGATTTGCCACATGTAATCCCGTCGTCCTTTCCCCCTGCATTCATTATTATTATTTTTCCATTCTAGCTTCATTCTTCCTTCCGCTCTCTCCTACACACTAACCCCACCACTTATCAATCCCTGGATGTGCCAGCTGGTGCATAACTCGGAGTGGATTGATCCACTTGTGGAGCTGTAAGCCCACCAGAGCTCTGATATTTACTTAAGAATGTTTATACCAATAACCTTTTTCAAACAGTATTTACATCTTAAATACCATAAAATATATAAATATAAAGTGGAAGATGAAGAGAGTAGTTCTTGGTTACTAGATACCATCAGACTTTTAACGTTAAAAACCCTTTTAATTACATCTTACTATGTAGCAGTGACATCTAGTGGACATTGAGGGATACTGCAGTGCTTACAGGGACAGGTTCAGATCAATTTGCAACGAAGAAAAGGTGCAGATTAAATAATTAAACTACAGGTTCTAAAGGTTGAAGGTTCTTATTTCAACGTCTAAATTCTAGCTCCAGCCAACTATAAAAAATATATAAAAATTAAAATGATATAATAATATCCACGGCACGGTGGCTTAGTGGTTAGCACGTTCGCCTCTCAGCTCTAGGGATTCCCGGTTCGAATCCCCATCTGGGTGGAGTTTCCATGTTCTCCCCGTGTCTGCGTGGGTTTCCTCCAGGTTCTCCGGTTTCCTCCCACAGTCGAAAAACATGGATCAAGTTAATTGAATTCTCAAAATTGCCCCGCTTAGAGTGTGTCTGTGTGAGTGAGTGTGTGTCCAGTGATGGATTGGCACCCTGTCCTGGGTGTATCGGCCCAGCGCCCGAGACGTTCTCCCCTGGATGGGCATGGGGAACCCCACCGCGACCCTAATAGAGGATAAGCGGAAGATAATGAATGAATGAATAATAATATCCATCCATCCATTATCTTCCAGTTTATCCTTTACTAGGGTTGCAGGGGGGTTCCCCATGCCCATCCAGGGGAGAACGCTTCGGGCGCTGGGCCGATACACCCAGGACAGGACGCCAATCTAACACTGGGTGCACACAGACACTCTATATGGGGCAATTTGGAGAACTCAATTGACCTTGAGCCATGGTTTTTGGACTGTGGGAGGAAACCGGAGAACCCGGAGGAAACCCATGTGGACACGGGGAGAACATGGAAACTACATCCAGATTGGGATTTGAACCGGGAATCCCTAGTGCTGAGAGGAGAACATGCTAACCACTAAGTCACTGTGCCGCCCAATATATCCATCCATCCATTATCTTCTGCTTTATCCTCTATTAGGGTCGCGGTTGGGTTCCCCATGTCCATCCAGCGGAGAATGTCTTGGGCGCTGGGCAAATACACCCAGGACAGGACACCAATCTATCGCTGGGCACACACTTACTCACTCACACAGACACACTCTATATGGGGCAATTTGGTTCTCCGGCTTCCTCTCACAGTTCAAAAACATGGATTAGGTCAATTGAATTCTCCAAATTGCCCCATATAGCATGTGTGTGTGTGTGAGTGAGTGTGTGTCCTGGCACACTGTCCTGGGTGTATCTGCCAAGCGTCAGAAACGTTCTCCCCTGGATGGGCATGGGAACCCCCCCCCCCCCAAGATAATGGATGGAAGCAGATAACAAGCCCAGGATGAGAAGGGGATAGAAAGTTATAAATCATTGTGTAGCTCATCATAATGATTACGTTGAAAGCTCCAGGTGAGCAGGGTTGATTGCATGGGGTATGAATGATCAGTGGAAGTTCATTAGAACAGTACCTCACAAAACATCAACCTGAAAGAGGCAATTAACAATCCTCTATTTAGGTTATAGGTTCATTAGTTGGTGCTTTTGCTTCATTGCATCCACAGCCTCCTTTTTTAACCTCATTAACCGTACGATTTTCACACTGCTGCCAAAAACCCGAACACAGAACAATGATACAACTGGAGAACTTAAAAAGGGCACTGTTCAGCAATGTAATTGGATCCCTTGGTACCAAACTCACCAACAAGCCTGTCTTGATTTCCCCAAGAAATAAGAACATTACATTACAAGGACCTGCTTACGTACTAAAACTCTAGAACAGACACATTGTGGTTTAATGAACTATCCCATAATATCAAATCTCCATAAATCCATCCATCCATCCATTATCTTCCGCTTTATCCTCTATTAGGGTCACGGGGGGGTTCCCCATGCCCATCCAGGGAAGAACGTTTTGGGCGCTGGGCAGGTACACCCAGGACAGGACGCCAATCTATCACTGGACATACACTCACACAGACACACTCTATATGGGGCAATTTGGATAATTCAATTGACCTTGAGCCATTTTACATTACATTTTACATTTAGTCATTTAGCAGACGCTTTTATCCAAAGCGACTTACAAATGAGAACACCACAAGCCATGTTTTTGGACTGTGGGAGGAAACCGGAGAACCCGGAGGAAACCCACACGGACAAGGGGAGAAAATTGAAACTCCACCCAGATTCATTCATTCATTATCTTCCGCTTTATCCATGCCCATCCAGAAGAGAATATCTCGGGCGCTGGGCAGATAGACCCAGGACAACCCGGAGAACCCGGAGGAAACCCACGCGGACACGGGGAGAACATGGAAACTCCACCCAGATCGTGATTCGAAGTGGGAACCCCTAGTGCTGAGAGGAGAACATGCCAACCACTAAACCACCGAGCAGCCCTTAATAATAATAAATAATAATATTTCTTTATTGCCCTCATGCCAACCTGGGGCAAAACTTAGTTAAAAAATATATAGTAAGAGTTGAAAGGTTGGACACACCCCCTTTTTGCTCCACCTCTTGTCCATGTTCTTAGTTCCACTTAATATAAAGATGGACTTTGTAGTTCGCCAATTCCATTCTGTAGTCCATCTGTGTGTGTTCTACAGTACATACTGTGTACTCTGTTCTAATGCTCAGAACCCCAATAGTACCACCACAGAGCAGGGGTTATTTGGAGGGGCATTATTCCTATTCCAGCAGTGTGACTGAGGTGGAGAAATGAAACTCCACTAGAACCCCCCTCACCACATCAGTGTCACTGCAGAACTGACAAGAAACAATCCACCACCCAAATGATACCTGTTCTGTGATGCTCCTGACCAACAGAGAACAGAGAACCAACAGGGACTAACAACAACAAAGAACACAGATGGACTACAGTCTGGAATTATAGAACTACAAAGTCCATCTATATGATAAGTGGAGGACATAGATGATGGAGCAAGAAGGGGGCGTGTCCAAACTTTTGACTTATTAGTATTGTTTGTTTCAAGATTATTAATATTAAATTAATTATATTATATTTATTATACGGTGGCACGGTGGCTTAGTGGTTAGCATGTTCTCCTTTCAGCACTAGGGATTCCCGGTTCGAATCCCCATCTGGGTGGCGTTTCAATGTTCTACCCGTGTCTGTGTGGGTTTCCTCCGGGTTCTCTGGTTTCCTCCCACAGTCAAAAAATATGGATCAAGTCAATTGAATTCTCCAAATTGCCCCATATAGAGTGTGTCTGTGTGAGTGAGTGTGTGCCCAGCGATGGATTGGCGTCCTGTCCTGGGTGTATTTGCCCAGCGCCCGAGACGTTCTCCCCTGGATGGGCATGGGGAACCCCACCGCGACCCTAATAGAGGATAAAGCTGAAGATAATGGATGAATGAATGAATATTTATTATATTCGGGTTTAGATACTGAACTGCAATTAAATACGAAATTCAATATTTTTTCTTGAAGCTTCACAAGAGTCAGAGTCGACACTCTGGTGATTCATTACAGTCTGTTGTAATGGGTCTCTAAGCAACGGAAGCAAACACCGGTTAACGTTGAACTACTGGATGAAATAAAGCTGCAAATTAAACGCAGGCACCGAATAAAACCTTTAAAACGTGTTTTTTTTTGTCTCTGATATCGGAACCGTTACGGTAAGTCAAAGCTTTTAAAGCGCTCGTAGCACGCGTTTGCGCTCGCGCATGCGTGACGTCACGAATGCTTCGTTTGCTTAGTGTTTATTCAGAGGCCTTTTTATTACGTAAATAGACTTTCTTCCTAACTATCCATCTAATAAATACTTTAAAGAATTAAAAAGTGATGTTTACTTACCGAATATGATATGTGATATATAATATGAACGGGCGGCACGGTGGCTTGGTGGTTAGCATGTTCTCCTCTCAGCACTAGGGATTCCCGGTTCGAATCCCAATCTGGGTGAAGTTTCCATGTTCTCTCCGTGTTCGCGTGGGTTTCCTCCGGGTTCTCCGGTTTCCTCCCACAGTCCAAAAACATGGATCAAGGTTCAGTGAATTCTCCAAATTGCCCCATATAGAGTGTGTCTGTGTGAGTGAGTGTGTGTCCTGTGATAGATTGGCGTCCTGTCCTGGGTGTATCTGCCCAGCGCCCGAGATGTTCTCCCCTGGATGGGCATTGGGAACCCCCTTAATAGAGGATAAAGCGGAAGATAATAGATGGATGATGAATTATATGAAGGAATGTTTTATGGACTAAAGCTTTCTGACAGGTCTTATGGACTAAAGTAGAGTTGAAACATAACTAAGCCTTTGAGAAGTCTATAATGATCCTTAATTAGCTTCAGCTGTAATGCATATATAAACCCCACCCATGAAGGAATTCAAGGTGAGTTGCAATCATGGGAAAGACAAAGGAGCTTCCACAAAAGCTGAGAGAGGAGATTATTTCATCGCACCTAAAGGGTCTTGAAACCAGAGAACCTGGAGGAAACCCACGCAGACATGCATGTATGTGTACATGTGAATGTTTTCTCAATGACAATATACTATCTTTACAAGTATAATTTACACACACACACACATTCATTATCTTCCGCTTTATCCTCTATTAGGGTCGCAGGGGGGTTCCCCATGCCCATCCAGGGGAGAACGTCTCGGGCGCTGGGCAGATACACCCAGGACAGGGCGCCAATCTGTCTCTGGGCACACACTCACTTACACAGACACACTCTATATGGGGCAATTTAAAGCATTCACTTGACCTTGATCCATGTTTTTGGACTGTGGGAGGAAACCGCAGAAACGGAGAGAACATGGAAACTCTACCCAGATGGGGATTCGATGGGGATTCGAACCAGGAATCCTAAGCACTGAGAGGCGAGCGTGCTAAACACTAAGCCACTGTGACAAAACATAATTTAATAATTTAAGCAGATATCTCTGTCATGGTCTGAATCTGAGTTGTGACTGTCAGTGGTTTATTGTTGGTATATATCGCTCAAATTATACATTTACATTTCTGTTTGACATGAAACAGAACATCATCATGTCAGAGATCGTCCTGTAGATCAGAGTCAGTGTCTTGTACTGAATGCAGCAGCTACAGGGAGCCAATGGAGAAAGAGGAGAGGTGGAGTCACATGAGTTCACTTGGATGGTTGAACACGAGTCGAGCTGCAGATTCATTCATTCATTATCCTCCGCTTTTATCCTCTATTAGGGTCGCGGAGTGGAGGGGGTTCCCCATGCCCATCCAGGGGAAAACGTCTCGGGTGCTGGGCAGATACACCCATTACAGGACGCCGATCTACCACTGTGCACACACTCACTCATACAGACACACTCTATATGGGGCAATTTGGAGAATTCAGTTGACCTTGAGCCATGTTTTTGGACTGTGAGCGGAAACCGGAGAACCCGTAGGAAGCCCATGCGGACACGGGGAGAACATGGAAACTCCACCCAGATGGGGATTTGAACCGGGAATCCTAACAAACTCTATAGTTGAGGTTTTATAATTCCTTTACTGTCCACAGAGTATGACGGAATGTTTCCAGCAACTGGAACGATGACTGGTGGTTGTCATAGCGATTAAAAATCTAAAGTAACGTCACTTGGAATGTCAGATCGGTTGTGTTCAGACGGAGCTCAGGTGGAGTTACAGAACGCTCTTGCAGATTATGAGAATATAATTGTTTAAGATTCCACAGATAAGTTCAGGTAAAAGACATGTGTCCTAACACTGGTTTGTTTACTGAGATATAAAGTTGGTGTACTACATATAAGCTGAGTCAGTCAGCATCTTCATCCATGCAGTGAAACACACACATATATACATCCATTAACAAATGGAAAAACTCTTACTTGAAATCTATATGTAAGACCATTAAGGGGTCCTTTCAAATTTAGAACCGGTTCCGATCGTCTGATGATCTAAACGTATTCTGGAATTAGCAGAACGGTAATGTGACCTGAGACATGCTGTTCAAAATGTTGATCTATATAGTCTATTAATATGTTAGTTGTAAACATTACACTGCTATATATATATATTCATTCATTTATTCATTATCTTCCGCTTTATCCTCTATAAGGGTCGCGGTGGGGTTCCCCATGCCCATCCAGGGGAGAACATCTCGGTCGCTGGGCAGATAGACCCAGGACAGGGCGCCAATCCATCACTGATACATATATATATATATATATATATATATAAGGCAGCACGGTGGCTTGGTGGTTAGTATGTTCTCCTCTGAGCACTAGGGTTTCCTGGTTCAAATCCCAATCTGGGTGGAGTTTCCATGTTGTCCGCGTGGGTTTCCTCCGGGTTCTCCGCTTTCCTCCCACAGTCCAAAAACTTGGATCAAATCAACTGAATTCTCCAAATTGCCCCATATTGAGTATGTCTGTGAGAGAGTGTGTGCCCAGTGATAGATTGGTGCCCTGTCCTGTGTGTATCTGCCCAGCGCCCGAAACGTTCTCCCCTGGATGGGCATGGGGAACCCCACCGCGACCCTTATAGAGGATAAAGCGGAAGATGATGAATGAATGAATATATATATATGTGTGTGTGTGTGTGTTTGTGTGTATAAGTTAATGTGTTAGTTTCCCAAAAAGTGTATTTGCTCGATTTACAATTACTATTTGCTGGATGTGTTGTTGTTAATCTCTGAAGAAAGAGCAGTTTAATTAAAGTTGTTGGTGTTGCTGTTGTTTGCAGCCTCCCTAAAGATTTTTTAACGCATGGTAAAAAAATGTGAAAATGGGTTTGGAAATGCATTTCATTTTTATTTAGATGTGCTGTTTTAAGCTCTAAATTTTCAAAACATGTTATAAATAAACAAATTGTGATAAATGAGGTGTGAGGTTTATATCCAAAAGGTACATTCATTGGCCGGGAATCGAACCCGGGCCTCCCGCGTGGGAGGCGAGAATTCTACCACTGAACCACCAATGCTGACAGGATGAGGGTTCTCCTGCATGTGTGTTTCACAGTGGAGTGACTTGCCATGTCAGCATATAGGGGCGGGGTCAGAGTGAGATCCAGAAATGCAAGATAGCTTTCTGGATCTTGGATTAGATTTGTGTGAATGAGTGAGTGTTAGTGTTCATTCAGAGTAAAATAAAAAAAGGTTTCCCTGACCGGGAATCGAACCCATGCCTCGGCGGTGAGAGCACCGAATCCTAACCACTAGACCACCAGGGAGAGATATCAGAGTGTTATAACTTTACACTCACAAACATAAACATTCACACAAACACAAATACAAATACACACACACACACACACACACACACACACACAGATAGCAGAGAGTTTTAACTTTACATTCACAAACACAAACATTTACACAAACACAAATACAAATAAAGACACACACACACACACAATCCTAAACACTAGACCACCAGGGAGAGATGGACTATATTGTGTATCATGTAATGAAAAAAAAATATGGTTAACAACCTCTATGTGAGGTTTAAATTCAAAAGGTATGTGCATTGGCCGGCAAATGTGAAAATGGGTTTTTAAATGCATTTCATTTTTATTTAGATGTGCTGCTTTAAGCTCTAAATTTTCAAGACATGACATAAATAAACAAATTGTGATGAATGAGGTGTGAGGTTGAAATTTAAAAGTTATGTGCTGCATTGGCCGGGAATCGAACCCGGGCCTCCCGCGTGGCAGGCGAGAATTCTACCACTGAACCACCAATGCTGACAGGATGTACGTTCTCCTGCATGTGTGTTTCACAGTGGAGTGACTTGCCATGGCAGCATATAGGGGCGGGGTCAGAGTAAGACCCAGAGTGTTATAACTTTACATTCACATAGAAACTAACTAGGTAAGGCGGGGTCAGTGAAGCAGGGTTGTGTAATACGAGTTGGTTAGAGGCGTGTGTACAGGAACGCACATGATAGATAGATAGAATACTTTATACATCCTGAAGGAAATGTAGCAGCCAGTAGCAAATACAGTACAATAAATGGAAATTGAAAAAAAATAGAGGGAAATTAAAAAATTATATATATATACGTTCATTCATTCATTCATTATCTTCCGCTTATCCTCTATTAGGGTCGCGGTGGGGTTCCCCATGCCCATCCAGGGGAGAACATCTCGGGCGCTGGGCAGATAGACCCAGGACAGGCCGCCAATCCATCACTGGGCACACACTCACTCACACAGACACACACTATATGGGGCAATTTTGAGAATTCAATTGACTTGTTCCATGTTTTTGGACTGTGGGAGGAAACCGGAGAACCCGGAGGAAACCCACGCAGACACGGGGAGAACATGGAAACTCCACCCAGATGGGGATTCGAACCGGGAATACCCAGCGCTGAGAGGCGAACGTGCTGACCACTAAGCCACCGTGCCGCCCTATATATATATGTATTAATTAAAAAATTGTATATATATATATATATATACAATTTACCATTTACAATTATAAAGTGTCAATTGTGTGTGTAGTAGTATCAAAAATAAAAATGAAAATAAAGTGTCCATTACGGATGGAGACCAAGTGATCATGTGCAAAATACAATATACATTTTTTTAAATGTCCTGTGGTTTTATTTGTTCTTCCGACCCAAAACAGTAGAATTGTAGAGCATGATGGCCCTCGGAACTGTGAAACTCTATAATTTGTAACAACACTTTTATAACTTTAATAATTAATAACAGGCGAGAATTCTACCACTAAACCGCCAATACAGACAAGATGAGGGTTCTCCTGCATGTGTGTTTTACAGTGGAGTGACTTGCCATGTCAGCAAGTGGGCGGGGCCAGTGAAGCAGGGCTGTATATTAGGAGTTGGTTAGAGAAGTGTGTACAGGATGTATGTTGACACTAAAAAGCTGAATGTTATGCAAAATGTTCATAAACATTACACTGCTGTTGCCTTATGATTAGTGGAATATTCATGTGTGTGTATGAGTGAGTGTGATGGTGTCCGTAATAGATAAGTTTATTAAATATTGAATACACAATTGTACAACACAGACACCTACAAAAAGTTTCCAGAATTTACATTTAGTCATTTAGCAGACGCTTTTATCCAAAGCGACTTACAAATGAGAACATTACAAGTCAGAAGCTATAAAGAAAACCAACTATACTGTAAATTCATCAAAGCTGAATGTTATTCGATGCCGCGGCACACGCCCCCCCCCTCCTTTTTTTTTCTTTTCTTTTATTTATTTTTTTATGTCATTAACATATTTTATGTCATTAGAATTATGTCATTAACAGAATCCCTGTTCCCTAACCGGGAATCGAACCTGGGCAGCGGCGGTGAGAGCACCGAATCTTAACCACTAGACTGTCAGGGAGAGGTATCAGAGTGTTATAACTTTATATTCACATATAAAAAAATATATATAAATATAGTTTAGAGCTTCAATGTGAGGTTTAAATCCAAAAGTAAGCTGCATTGGCCGGGAATCGAACCCGGGCCTCCCGCGTGGCAGGCGAGAATTCTACCACTGAACCACCAATGCTGACATGAAGAGTGTGCTCCTGCATGTGTCTTTTACAGTGGAGTGACCTGCCATGTCAGCATATAGGGGCGGGGCCAGTGTGAGAACCAGAAATCCGAGACAGATCTCTGGATCTTGCAGCAGATATGTGTGAATGAAACCAGGCCAAATTCTAATAACTGGATATTAAATTTACATTTAAATAGAGACTCATGTATGTAGAGAACCAGATGAACTCAGATCAGCTGATTAGTTAAAACAGAAAAAAGTTTACTAAACGTATGTCACGAAAGGAAACCCTGTTCCCTGACCGGGAATCGAACGCGTGACGCAGCGGAGAAAGCGCCAAATCCTAACCACTAGACCACCAGAGACAGACAACATTTAAATTACATTTGGTCATTTATTGGACGCTTTATTCCAAAGGGACTTACAAGGTGAGCACAGGGTTAATCACAACATCCCTGGAGCAATGAGGGTTAAGGGTCTTACTCAAGGACCCACATTGGTAACTTCAGTGGACCTGGGATTTGAACCCCCAACCTTCAGATTGATAGCCCAACACCCTAACCACTGAGCTAGCACTCCCACTAACAGAGTGTTATAACTTTACATTCAAATAGAGACTAACTAAGTAAGTAGAGAAGCAGATGAACTACAGTATAACTACAATGTGCATCTATACAGTGTGTACAGATCAGATCAGGAGGATATGAACACTGATGTCCATCCATCATCTTCCACTTTATCCTCTATTAGGGTTGCGGGGAGGGGGGTTCCCCCATGCCCATCCAGGGGAGAACGTTTCAGGCACTGGGCAGATACACCCAGGACAGGACGCCAGTATATCACTGGGCACACACTCACTCACTCGATCCATGTTTTTTGGACTGTGGGATGAAACCGGAGAACCCGGAGGAAACCCACGCGGACACGGGGAGAACATGCACGGGGAGAACATGCTAACCACTAAGCCACCTGAACACAGATGTGTACTTATAAATTCTATTTAAATGACACATTGCAGGGCGGCACGGTGGCTTAGTGGTTAGCATGTTCTCCTCTCAGCACTAGGGATTCCCGGTTCGAATCCCCATCTGGGTGGAGTTTCCATGTTCTCCCCGTGTCTGCGTGGGTTTCCTCCGGGTTCTCCGGTTTCCTCCCACAGTCCAAAAACACGGATCAAGTCAATTAAGTTCTCCAAATTGCCCCATATAGAGTGTGTCTGTGTGAGTGAGTGTGTGCCCAGCAATGGATTGGCGTCCTGTCCTGGGTCTATCTGCCCAGCTGAGACGTTCTCCCCTGGATGGGCATGGGGAACCCCACTGCGACCCTAATAGAGGATAAAGCGGAAGATAATGGATGGATGAACGAATGAATGAATAAATTATGCATTACAAGTGTGTGTGTGTGTGTGTGTGATGCTCTTAGATTGGCTGTAAAGAAATTCAAGAAGAGTGTCTAAAGATGTACCTCAAAAGAAAACCACCACCCAATCAGGTCCTCTGCCAGGACCTCTTCTGCCAGGCGCAGCAGCACTCCCCGTACAAGGTTCCTTCAGTGGTGAGTAGAACAGTTTTCCCACACACACACACACACACACACAGTGAGCAATAACTTTTCATTCACAAACACAAACATTCACACAAACACAAACACACACACACACACACACACACAGATAGCAATAACTTTACATTCACAACACAAACATTTACACAAACACAAATACAAATAAAGACACACACACACACACACACACACACACACAATCCTAAAGACTAGACCACCAGGGAGAGAGTGTAGAGTGTTATAACTTTACAACTTTACAAATACAAACACACACAAAGACACACACACACAATCCTAACCACTAGACCACTAGGGAGCGATAACAGTGTGTTATAACTTTATATTCACATAGAGACTAAGTAAGTAGAGCAGCAGATGAACTACAGTCAGACCACCTGATTAATTAAAACATAGATTCATTCATTCATTATCTTCCGCTTTATCCTCTATTAGGGTCACGGTTCCCCATGTCCATCCAGGGGAAAACATTTCAGGCGCTGGGCAGATACACCCAGGACAGGGCACCAATCTATCACTGGGCACACACTCACTCACACAGACACACTCTATATGGGGCAATTAGGAGAACTCCATTGAATTGATCCATGTTTTTGGACCGTGGGAGACACGGGGAGAACATGGAAACTCCACCCCGATGGGGATTCAAACTGGTAACCCCTAGTGCTGAGAGGAGAAAATGCTAACCACTAAGCCACCATGCCACCTATTCAGTTTATTAAAAACACTAAATACAACAAAAATATTTATAAAAGCTACACATCGCCTAATGTGGGGTACATATGTGTGTATATATATTCGTTATTTACTCTTATAGCCAGGTTTCAGTGTTTTATATGATGATATGAACTCCCCCCCACCCTGTTCTGTTTTTCAGGAGAATCTGGAAACAGCAGTGGGGTTCTATATGAAGGCGATTAAGATTGCCAAAGACAAGCCCAAGTAAAATCACATTCACATCACATGTTGACATTTAGCACATGATTTTATTTCAACTGATTTTCACTGAGAAAATATTTGCGATATTTAAGCATCAAGTACCGTATTTTCTGGACTATAAGGCGCACCTAAAAGCCCAAAATATTCCCAGAAATCGGACGTGCGCCTTATAATCCGGTGCGCCTTATAGGTGTACTGAGTTTCAAAATCTATAAAAGTATTGTTGTGCGACCGGGTGGTTTCGTGAAAAGCCGAGTGAAGAAAATGAATTCGGAGCTCGCCGTCATTCCGGGAGGATTAAATAAAGAGGTAAAGATGTTTAAAGTAAAGTTGCGGGCGGTGTGGGAGCGATGGATGATAGACGGTGAACACACGTTTACTAAAACTCGGGAGGCGGCGGCGAGCGAGTTACACCACCGTCTGTGAATGGATTGTGGATGTCTGAGCTTAGGGTTCTGCTGTAACCGTTGTCTGAGCTTTCACGAAAGCCGGCATCGTCGCTGAACAGCTGCCTGGTGACGAGACTCTGAATATCCATTGGACTGGCGGTCCTGCAGGACGCCCCCTTAATGGACTCACATATAGTTTTCTAGTTTTTAGTTTTTACATTTGTTAAATGTCTCTACATGGCTGTCCTACATTGTTGTTGCTGCCTGGCCGCTCAAGGAGGATGAGTCCCCCACTCATCACTCACTCGTCTCGGTCCTCCCATGGTTTCTTCCTTGAATAACAACAGAAAAGGGAGTTTTTTCTTGCCACTGTCGCTTCGGCTTGCTCTTTGGGGGTTTAAAGGCTTTTCATTCTGTAAAGCTGCTTTGTGACAATGTACTGTTGTAAAAAGCGCTATATAAATAAATAACTTGAACTTGAACTTGAGACTCACACACATACACTCACAATCACACTTGCGCTCACACACACTCACAATCACGCTTGCGCTCACACACACACTCACACACACACACTCACAATCATGCTTGCGCTCACACACTCACAAACACACTCAAACTGTGTGTTTTATTGTGTGTCATGTCTCTTCTTTGTTGCAGATACCACTTTCTGGTCTTTAACGCCTCGGTGCTGTACCTGCAGAGCGTCCGTATCTTTCTGCATGCTGGCCGGCGGCAGCATCTGGTCTCGTCTCTGAAGCAGGTGCTCGGTGCTCTGGAGGAGGTGAACGAGCCGGATCACGCATGGCGCGCCACACTGATGATGTAATTAACGCCTGTCGCGGTTCGAAACGCACATATATCACGTCTTTAAAGTCGTTTTTAACGAACTATCTGTCTGGGCTTTATGTGCAGACACCTTGTCGAGTGCCTGATGGATGCTGGACAAACCGCCGAGGCTGCTGATTATTCTCTCGTCACCTCTGAGTTTATAAAATGCTGCGCACCGGAGCTTTACCCCAGGATTTTTACAGTGCAGGTAAATCATTCACTGACCTCAGTTCAGCACGCCCGCTGCCCTCAGTCTGGCCAGTGTGTATCCACATACTCCTTATTTTTAAACTAACAGGACCCCGTGGCGGATTTGCTCATCGTTAGTCCATGGATGTTCTATTTCTGATGATTTACAGGTGCAGTATGACCTCGTGGACGTCTCTGACATCGCAACTGAATCCAATCCAAAATTACTTGCCATCTACAAAATGCAGAAGATTAAAAAGTGAGTCGATATTTCCACCTTATTACTTTGGGATTCTTTTTTCTTTTGCAGGGGCGGCACGGTGGCTTAGTGGTTAGCATGTTCTCCTCTCAGCACTAGGGATTCCATGTTTCCATGTTCTCCCCGTGTCCGCGTGGGTTTCCTCCGGGTTCTCCGGTTTCCTCCCACAGTCCAAAAACATGGATCAAGTCAATTGAATTCCCCAATTTGCCCCATATATAGTGTGTGTGTGTGTGAGTAAGTGTGTGCCCAGTGATAGATTGGCGTCCTGTCCTGGGTGTATCTGCCCAGCACTGGAAACGTTCTCTCCTGTATGGGCATGGGGAACCCCCCCTCCCCCACGACCCTAATAGAGGATAAAGCAGAAGATAATGGATGGATGGATAATAATAATAATAAGGGCGGCATGGTGGCCTAGTGGTTAGCATGTTCTCCTCTCAGCTCTAGGGATTCCTGGTTCGAATCCCAATCTGGGCGGAGTTTCCATGTTCTCCCCGTGTCCGCGTGGGTTTCCTCCGGGTTCTCCGGTTTTCTCCCACAGTCTAAAAACATGGATTAAAGTCAATTGAATTCTCCAAACTGCCCCATATATAGTGTGTGTGTGTGTGAGTAAGTGTGTGCCCAGTGATAGAGTGGCGCCCTGTCCTGGGTGTATCTGCCCAGCTCAGGAAGTGTTCTCCCCTGGATGAGCATGGGCAGCCTCTCATGACCTTAGTAGAAGATTAGGTAGAAGATAATGGAAGTATTTATCTTGAATCCATGTTTACGAATCAAGGACAGGGCACCAATCTATTACTGGGCACACACAATATATATGGGGCAATTTAAAGCAGCCTTAAATCTGTGTATTTGGACCTGAGAACCGAGGAAAACCCATGCAGACACAAGGAGAACATGGAAACTCCACCCAGATTGGGATTCTAACCTGGATCCCCTGCACTAAGAGGCGAATATACTAAACACTATTCCATCATGTCGCCCCAGTGTTTAACCACTACATTAGAATTATGCTGAATATTAAACCTCATAAGTGTTTGTTTTGTTGTTGACTGGGCTCGAGCTTTACGTCTAGCATGTCTCTGTTCATCAGGATGGATGTGAACAAACAGGACGCTTTGTCTGAAGAACTGAAGGACATTTTCCTCCTGATTGCTCGGAGCCCAACGTCTAACTCATCTGATGACCAAAGTCCAGACAGCAGTGACAGTTCACTCACAGAGGATGACAGGTCAGTGCTTCACACTGTGGAATCACGAAAAATCCCACCAAAGAGGTTCTGATACTGGGCGGCACGGTGGCTTAGTGGTTGGCATGTTCTCCTCTCAGCGTTAGAGATTCCCGGTTCGAATCTCAATCTGGGTGGAGTTTCCATGTTCTTCCCGTGTCCATATGGGTTTCCTCCGGGTTCTCCAGTTTCCTCCCACAGTCCAAAAACATGGATCAAGGTCAATTGAGTTCTCCAAATTGCCCCATATAGAGTGTGTTTGTGTGAGTGAGTGTGTGTCCAGTAATAGATTGGCATCCTGTCCTGGGTGTATCTGCCCAGCGCCCAAAACGTTCTCCCCTGGATGGGCATGGGGAACCCCCCCCCCCACCCACCCCTCGACCCTAATAGAGGATAAAGTGGAAGATAATGGATGGATGGATGGATGGGTTCTGATTCTGTGGCTTAGTGGTTGGCATTTTCACCTTTCAGCACTAGGGATTCCCGGTTCGAATCTCAATTTGGATGCAGTTTCCATGTTCTTCCCATGTCTGCATGGGTTTCCTCCGGGTGCTCCGGTTTCCTCCCACAGTCCAAAAACATGGATCAAGTCAATTGAATTCTCCAAATTGCCCCATATAGAGTGTGTGTGTGTGCGAGTGAGTGTGTGACCAGTAATAGATTGGGTGTCCTGTCCTGGGTCTATCTGCCCAGCGCCCGAAACATTCTCCCCTGGATGGGCATAGGGAACCCTAATAGAGGATAAAGCAGAAGATAACTGATGGATGGTTCTGATTCTTCACTGTAACTAGTTGTCCCAGATACACATCCTTTCCTCAGCGTGTAATCTTTTCTCAAAGAATTGAATTTCTTTTGGAGTTGGCCTTCCGGTCGTTGGAATTAAAGGAGCCTCTGATCGCCACGGACTGCCTACAGGAGCTGAAGTCTATCAAAAGTGTGGTGAGTGTTCCCCAAGCGTATTTCTTTTCTCATAAGTCCTTGTTATGTACAAAACGATTTCTCTTTCCAAAACCTGCTGCCTGAATTGTATTAAAGAAGTAGAACTGTCCACAAAACAATTCCATCAACAGTTTATATTCTGTACCTCTCATTTTATGGAATGGCTTGTATAAAACGAACCGATTAAACTATTTCTTTAGACATTGTGAAGGGGAACATTGTTTAAAAATACAGTACCACCACCTTCTTGCTCCATCATCTACTTTCCTCCACTTATCATATAGATGGACTTTGTAGTTCTACAATTCCAGACTGTAGAACATCTGTGTTCTTTGTTGGTGTCAGTCCCTGTTGGTTCTCTGTTCTCTGTTGGTCAGGAGCATCACAGAACAGGTATCATTTAGGTGGTGGATTGTTTCTTGTCAGTTCTGCAGTGACACTGATGTGGTGAGGGGGTTTTAGTGGAGTTTCATTTCTCCACCTCAGTCACACTTCTGCGCTGAGGGCTCTGTACAGATCTGTTGAAGTGTTATGTGTAATTGTATGTTTGTTTTTTTCTTTGCAGACTATTAATCAGCAGATTCTGGTGGAGTGTGTTAAGTGCATTCTGTCACTTAAACAAAGCAGCAACTCTGAGAACTTCACAAAGAGCAGTGCAAAGGTAAACGGAGTATGATAGGCACAAATGGTCCTGACTACACAATTCATCTCAATTTTATTAAATTTTACATTCCGACTCAATCACTACGTTCTAGTGATGAACAACCCCTGGTGGTTCCACCTCACCATGGTGCTGATTCTCACTCCGTTCATCAGTCCAACATGGTGGAACCATCTTTTCAACTCTGTCCATAAGGCAGAGTCAACATCCATTATCTTTATCCTAGGAGGGGGGGGGTCCCCATGCCCTTCCAGGGGAGAATGTTTCGGGTGCTGGGCAGATACACCCAGGACAGGACGCCAATCTATCACTGGCCCCCAAGTTACTCACTGTGTGTTTCTCCCTACAGTCCAAAAACATGGATCAAGGTCAATTGAATTCTCCGAATTGCCCCATGTAGAGTGTGTCTGTGTGAGTGAGTGTGTGTCCAGTGATAGATTGGCGCCCTGTCCTGGGTGTATCTGCCCAGCGTCCAAAACATTCTACCCTGGATGGGCATGGGGACCCCCCCGCGACTTTAGTAGAGGACAAAGCAGAAGATAATTAATGGAGAAGGCGGCACGGTGGCTTAGTGGTTAGCATGTTCTCCTCTCAGCTCTAGGGATTTCCAGTTCGAATCCCAATCTGGGTGAAGTTTCCATGTTCTCCCCGTGTCCACATGGGTTTCCTCCAGGTTCTCCTGTTTCCTCCTATAGTCCAAAAACATGGATCAAGGTCAATTGAATTCTCCAAATTGCCCCATATAGAGTGTGTTTGTATGAGTGAGTGTGTGCCCAGTGATAGATTGGCGTCCTGTCCTGGGTGTATCTGCCCAGCGCCCGAAACGTTCTCCCCTGGTTGGCCATGGGGAACCCCCCCCCCCCCCCCCCCCCCCTAGTAGAGGATAAAGCGGAAGATAATGGATGGATGTATTTTTCCTCCAAACAGTTCACAGTAGCTATAATCAGTGATGCAGTAACGATGACACCGCGTTCAGATGTATAATTTTGACCTTGTGTAAATTTCCTGAGCAGTTCATTTGTTTGAAGGATCATTAAATGTTTAAGATGGTGGTGCATGGTGTGTGTGTGTGAGCAGCAGTGTGGTTTGCTCTTCTCAGGTCCAGCTGGTTCAGGTGGAGCAGTTGGAGGCGCTGCTGAGGCGAGCGCTGATGGAGGGAGATGCTCAGGTGATACAATGTGTTTGTGTAACTCTGTGGAACAGCTGCCTGCCCCTGCTGCAGGACAACCTGCGCAAGAAAATCAGAAAGCCGCTGCTCACACTCGCAACCACGCTGGAAGATATCAACAGGTGTGTGTGTGTGTGTGTGTGTGTGTGTGTGTGTGTGTGTGTGAGAGAAATCTGATTAGTCTCGTTTCTCTGTCATGTTGACATACATTAAATAAAGTTTTATTTGTGTGTGTGTGTGTGTGTATGTGTGTTTGTGATAATGTTTGTGTGTGTGTATGTGTGTGTGTGTTTTTTTGTGTTAATGTAATTGTTTGTGTGCCTGTGTGTGTGTTTATTTGTGTGTGTGTGTGTATGTTTGTGATAATGTTTGTTTGTGTGCCTGTGTGTGCGTGCGTGTGTGTGTGTGTGTGTTTATTTGTGTGTGTTTGTGATAATGTTTGTTTGTGTGACTGTTTGTTTGTCTGTATGTGTTTATTTGTGTGTGTGTGTTTGTGATAATGTTTGTGTGCCTGTGTTTATTTTTGTGTGTTTGTGTGCCCGTGTTTGTGTGTGTGTGTGTTTATTTGTGTTTGTGTGTGTGTTTGTGATAATGTTTGTCTGTAGGACTGTGTGTTTGTCTGTGTGTGTTTATTTGTGTGTGTGTTTGTGATAATGTTTGTGTGCCTGTGTTTATTTTGTGTGTCTGTGTGCCTGTGTTTGTGTGTGTGTTTGCTGTGATTTTGTTTGTGTGTTTGTGTGTGTGCTTTTTTGTGTGTTTATTTCTGTGTTTGTGTGTTTGTTTGTGAGTGTGTGTATGTGTGTTTTTGTGTGTGTGTGTGTTTGTGTCAATGTTTGTGTGCCTGTGTGTTTGTGTGTGTGTGTTTGTGTTCATGTTTGTTTGTGTGCCTATGTGTGTGTGTGTTTGCTGTGTTTTTGTTCGTGTGTTTGTGTGTGTGTGTGTGTTTGTGTTCTTGATTGTGTTTTCATGTAGTTTTTGTGTGTCTGTGTGTGTGTGTTTGTGTGTGTGTTTGTGTTGATGTCTGTGTGTTTGTGTTCACGTTTGTTTGTGTGCCTGTGTGTTTGTGTTCTTGATTGTGTTTTCATGTAGTTTTTGTGTGTGTCTGTGTGTGTGTGTGTGTTTGTGTGTTTGTTTGCCAATGTGTGTGTGTTTGTGTTCATGTTTGTTTGGGTGCCTGTGTGATCTGATCAGTCAAATTTGTCTGCCAAAAATTGAACATTGAGCCTTGTGTGTGTGTGTGTGTGTGTGTGTGTGTGTGTGTGTGTGTGCAGCGTGTTCTTGGACATACGTTGTCAGGTCCACACTGAGTTGGCTCTGATAGAGGAGGATGAGGACAGACTGGAGGAGGCGCAAGCTCATCTCCAAAAAGCCCTGGGTCTGGATGAGGCTGACGGGAGCAAACAGCGTCTGTCCTTCTGTCTGCACCTGCTGCAGCTGCGCAGCAACCCCTACTGCCCCCCGAGACGCCCCGAGGACCAGGCTGCCCTTCTCATCCAACAGGTGTGTTACTGCATACCATTAAATAATCCTTTATTACCCCACAAATGGGCAGATACACCCAGGAAAAGGTCTATTACTGGGCACACACACACACACACACACACCACAAATACACTCTATATAGGGCATTTAGCACATTTAATTTACCTTGAATTCATGTTTTTGGAGGGGTTAGCATGTTCTCCTCTCAGCGCTGGGGATTCCAGGTTCAAATCCCCATCTGGGTGAAGTTTCCATGTTCTCCCCGTGTCCGGATAAAGCGGAAGATGATGGATGGATTAAAATGCCTGTGATTCAGATATTTTTAGGCCTTCAGAGAATGTTTTGAAGGTTCTGCCATTGTATCCAAGAAGGTTACTGTAAGAAGTGCATGTTGTGAATTCCTTCCAGAAAGAAGTGGAGGTGAAGTGAAGGGTGTGGGTTCCGCTCCTAAACACATTTGATGTATTAATGTCAGTGTCGGTGAGGTGATGATTGTAATAATCTATTATAAATAAGATCAGGCGGCACGGTGGCTTAGTGGTTAGCACGTTCGCCTCTCAGCACTAGGGATTCCCGGTTCGAATCCCCATCTGGGTGGAGTTTCCATGTTCTCCCCGTGTCTGCGTGGGTTTCCTCCGGGTTCTCCGGTTTCCTCCCACAGTCCAAAAACATGGATCAAGTTAATTGAATTCTCCAAATTGCCCCATATAGAGTGTGTCTGTGTGAGTGAGTGTGTGCCCAGCGATGGATTGGCGCCCTGTCCTGGGTGTATCTGCCCAGTGCCCGAGACGTTCTCCCCTGGATGGGCATGGGGAACCCCACCGCGACCCTAATAGAGGATAAGCGGGAGATAATGAATGAATGAATAAATAGAAAGATCAGATAAGAGAAGTTGGGCCGGCACGTTGGCTTAGTGGTTGGCATGTTCTCCTCTCGGCACTAGGGATTCCCGGTTCCAATCCCAATCTGGGTGGAGTTTCCATGTTCTCCCCGTGTACGCGTGGGTTTCTTCCGGGTTCTCCGGTTTCCTCCCACAGTCCAAAAACATGGATCAAGTCAATTGAGTTCTCCAAATTGCCCCATATAGAGTGTGTTTAAGAGTGAGTGTGTGCCCAGCAATGGATTGGCGCCCTGTCCTGGGTGTATCTGCCCAGCGGCCAAACGTTCTCCCCTGGATGGGCATGGGGAACCCCCCTGCGACCCTAATAGAGGATAAAGAAAGAAGATAATGAATGAATGAATAAGAGAAGATGATCCTTTCTTTGTCCCACAATGAGTGAAATTCACACTAAACGCAGTAATTTACATTTCTCAGGGTTCATAGTGTGTGACGTTTGATGTTTTGGTGTTACAGGTTAAAAAGGCTCCTAATGAACCAACGGCAAATCTGCACCCAGTGCTGGTCAGAGCTGGTGTGGCTCTGGCGTCTGATGCCTTCACCACGGTTCTGAATGCAGATCATCCAGCACAAGGTATTATCTGTTTAGAAAACGGGTCGTTCTGGCCCTTAAATCTGACCGACATGTTAACCACTACGGCAATGTATATAAATGACATTCATTTGAATTAAATAAATTATATTTTGCGCGGAATGGTGGTTTAGTGGTTAGCATGTTCTCCTCTGGGTTCTCCAGTTTTCTCCCACAGTCCAAAAACATGAATCAACGTCAAATTAATTCTCCTAATTGCCCCATATAGAGTGTGTCTGTGTGAGTGAGTGTGTGACTAGTAATAGATTGCCGTCCTGTCCTGGGTGTATCTGCCCAGCGCCCGAAATGTTCTCCCCTGGATGGGCATGGGAACCCCCCCCCCCCCCCCGCCCCCCCCCCCCCCCCCCCCCCCCCCCCCCCCCCCCCCCCCCCCCCCCCCCCCCCCCCCCCCCCCCCCCCCCCCCCCCCCCCCCCCCCCCCCCCCCCCCCCGCGACCCTAGTAGAGGATAAAGCAGAAGATAATGATGGATGGATGGAAATTATATTTAATTTTAAGAATTACTGTCATAGAAATGGTTCTCTTCAGTGAAGGCGACTTTAACTTTTATTCATCCATAAAAATGTTCAATGGGGGTGGGGGGGGGGGGGTTCCCCATGCCCATCCAGGGAAGAAAGTTCCAGGCACTGGGCAGATCCATGAATCCATGTTTTTGGACTGTGGGAGGAAACCGGAGAACCCGGAGGAATCCCACGAGGACACGGGGAGAACATGGAAACTCCACCCAGATTGGGATTTGAACCGGGAATCCCTAGTGCTGAAAGGAGAACATGCTAACCACTAAGCCACCGTGCCGCCCGACTTTAAACATCTTTTTTTCAAATATTCATCACCCTGTATTTTCTTTAAATATGTTTATCATCTTTATGTATTTATGTATTATTCATACCTCCACTGTGTCCACTGACCGGACGAACTGCAGACCTTTTAAAGGGGATTGCGTTCGTTGCCCCAGATAAACATGTTATAGCCTCCTGGAAAGGTCGCGCTTAACACTATCGCCATTTATTTTCTGCTCTGCTTAATTAACGTAAATCCAGTCTACTGTTTAGCATAATTCGCTCTCCGGTGACATTTCGTTTCTTTAGCTTGACCTTTAGATTCAGGCTGTTTGACTATAGCATTCATGCTGCGACATTAAAATATCTATCTATTGTGGGTTTTCATTGAATGTCTAAATTATGTTAATCAAATAATTCAACAGGGTGGCACGGTGGCTTAGTGGTTGGCATGTTCTCCTCTCAGCACTAGGGATTCCCGATTCGAATCCCAATCTGGGTGGAGTTTCCATGTTTTCCCCGTGTCAGCGTAGGTGTCCTCCGGGTTCTCCGGTTTTCTCCCACGGTCCAAAAACATGAATCAACGTCAAATTAATTCTCCAAATTGCCCCATATAGAGTGTGTCTGTGTGAGTTGGTGAGTGTGTGCCCAGTAATAGATTGCCGTCCTGTCCTGGGTGTATCTGTATAGCACCCGAGACGTTCTCCCCTGGATGGACATGGGGAACCCCACCACGACCCTAGTAGAGGATAAAGCGGAAGATAATTGATGGATGTTAATCATATAATTCAATAGGGCGGCATGATGGCTTAGTGGTTAGCAGTGGTTTCCTCCCACAGTCCAAAAACATGAATCAAGGTCAATTGAATTCTCCAGATTGCCCCACATAGAGTGTGTGTGTCTGTGTGAGTGAGTGTGTGCCCAGTGATAGATTGGCGCCCTGTCCTGGGTGTATCTGCCCAGCGCCCGAGACACCCCCCTTCCACCCCGCGACCCTAATAGAGGATAAAGCGGAAGATAATGGATGGATGATTAGATATAATTCAGTACACAGTGCTCATGCATTAATGCTGATGTTATCATTATTATTCCAATATTCAGTATACTTCACTTTGTATTCATGTGAGAAACTTTGGTTTGGTTGGTTGTTATGGCTTAGTGGTTAGCATGTTCTCCTCTCAGCACTAGGGCTTCCCGGTTCGAATCCCCATCTGGGTGGAGTTTCCATGTTCTCCCCGTGTCTGCGTGGGTTTCCTCCGGGTTCTCCGGTTTCCTCCCACCCTGCGACCCTAATATATAGGATTAAGCGAAAGATAATGAATGAATGAATGAATGAATGGTTGTTACAATTGTGTTGCTTTGTATTAGGTTTCAAACCTCAGGATCATTTGGAGGAACTTGCTCACAAAGTCCAGCACTACAAGACAAGTGTACAAAATGCCGACGGTCACCTGGGCACCCTGGAGAAAGCCACAGACGACGGCCGAAGGTACGATTTATTACAGTGGCTTAGTGCTCACCATACCCATATATCCTGATCTGGGTGGAGTTTCAATGTTCTCCCCATGTCTGCATGGGTTTCCTCCGGGTTCTCCGGTTTCCTCCCACAGTCCAAAAACATGGATCAAGTTAATTGAATTCTCAAAATTGCCCCCTATAGAGTGTGTCTGTGTGAGTGAGTGTGTGTCCAGTGATAGATTGGTGCCCTGTCCTGGGTCTATCTGCCCAGCGCCTGAAACATTCTCCCCTGGATGGGCATGGGGAACCCCCCCTGCAAATGTAGAGGATAAAGCGGAAAATAATGGATGGAAATACAATTGAGAAGAAACCTGATCATCATCCAATCCTGCCTTTTGAAAAAATATACATATTAGGTGTTTGTGGGGGTGGCACAGTGGCTAAGTGGTTAGCATGTTCTCCTCCTAGTTCGAATCCCAATCTGGGTGGAGTTTCCATGTTCTCCCCGTGTCTGCGTGTGGGTTTCCTCCCACAGTCCAAAAACATGGATCAAGTCAATTGAATTGAATTCTCCAAATTGCCCCATATAGAGTGTGTCTGTGTGAGTGAGTGTGTGTCCAGCCATAGAACCCCCCCCCCCCCGCAACCCTAATAGAGGATAGAGCGTAAGATAATGGATGGATGCATCGTAGTGAACGAGTTGGAGTGTAGTACTATACGTAGTCATTAAGAAGATGCTTATAGAACAACAAATGTCAGGAGCATTATGGAGAGAGTTTAAAAGATGGTTCCACCATTTGATGATGAGAAAAGTCTTCTTTGTTTTATCTCAGTAGATTTCGGCTGTGGGCATCCTTAGTGAAGACTGCACGGAAGCTGGAGCTATGGGACGTGTGCAGAGCGGCGGGTCGCTTCAGTCTGCTCTATGATGACAAGAGATGGAAAATTACAAGTAAATGATTTTATGTTTGATAATTTAATTGATTTCATATTTGATAATGAGTCTCACAACTTTCATATCATAGTCTATACTCAATTATTTAGTTAGATGATTAACCACTTACCATTTTTATTTTATGTATTTAGGTGGGCGACACCTTGGCTTAGTGGTTAGCATGTTCTCCTCTCAGCACTAGGGATTCCCGGTTCGAATCCCAATCTGGGTGGAGTTTTTTATGTTCTCCCCGTGTCCGTGTGGGTTTCCTCCGGGTTCTCCGGTTTCCTCCCACAGTCCAAAAACTTGGATCAAGGTCAATTGAATTCTCCAAATCGCCCCATATAGTGTCTAGTGATAGATCGGCGTCCTGTCCTGGTTGTATCTGCCCAGCACCCGAAATGTTCTCCCCTGGTTGGGCATGGGGAACACCCCCCCCCCACACACACGCGAGCCTAATATAGAATAAAGTGGAAGATAATGGATTGATGGATGGATGGAATGCACGTATTCTTTTAAATATTCATGCGTGTGTTTACGTGCATTTAACCAATCAGCATGTCACTCATCATTCTCTTTAAGAACCGGGTGGCTCTCTGACTTTGGTGGGTTGCTATTTTCACGGTGCAGCTTCCTGCACTCAATGCTGTGCTCCATGAGGTTCTCCATGTGAGTGTGAATGGAGAACCCACAGTATAGTGTGTTCTATGGATCTGTGTTCTCTGTACAAATGCAGTCAGATTTAATAGCGTTCTGTTGGTCTCAGCGTTCCGTGACGTTGGACACGCGTCTGTGTTGATGATCCACCACCTAACCAGACCCATGTCTGACTTTCCACGTCTGGAGAGGTTGCTTTCAGTCGGCGGTGCATCTGGGTTTAAAGCGATATACCAGAAATGTAGCTGAACACGCCTCATTCTGAGACGGCCACGCCCATCGGGGAGATATATTTACACACAGCGTTGCTATTTAAACCACACAGGAGGAAGGCAGGACTGTTGGCGGGGTGTAAGATTGTAATAAAGTGTTATTTGTATGTTTTTTGGACAGATGACCAGCTGCATGACGATGGTGAAAGGGAGCTGCTATATTTGCTGGCTGAGGTTCACTTCATTAACGCTGAGGTAGTACGACATCTGGTTTCCTTTGCTTCATAATTCTGTAGCTCCTTATTCTTATATACCGTTATAGCGCCCTCTGCCTGCTGGTCATCGCAAGGTGATGTACAGTGTCACCTTAATGCTGCCTGGTTAAAAAAAAAGGTCACCATTTGAGATAGAGACAATTGAGATAGAGTGTGTCTGTGTGAGTGAGTGTGTGCTAAGTGATAGATTGGTGTCCTGTCCTGGGTGTATCTGCCTAGCGCCTGAAACAGTCCCCGCAGGAAGGGCATTGGGACCCCCCCCCCCTACAACCCTAATATAGGATAAAAGTGGAAGATAATGAATGAATATAATAATTTAATAAATAGTAAAACTGGGTGATGCAGGAACCTGGAACACAGTTGTGTTGGTGTGGTAGTCAATACAGTTTTCTAGTGAAAAGGGAAATTAATTAATAAATTAATTAATTAATTGAATTGTGTTTCTTAGGTCACTATATTAAAGCTTCGCTCTGAGGGAGTGGAGCTTAATGACGTACCGGTTCCACCTGAAGGATGCACACCTGAGAATGACCCCCTGTGGACTTTATACAGGTACACACCTGTTTACAACAAAGATACAGACATTGTAAAACAATATGAACAAAAAAAACATTCTACAATATACTTTTAATGCAGCTGCTTTAGTTTTTTTTGTGATACACAAGCCTGTTGTGGCTGTTGTTTATAAATTATGTTCTGTAAATTGTCCACTAGATGGAAGGAATGAGCTCGCTCTTTATATTTATCTGTATTTCCATCCATCCATCCATTATCTTGCGCTTTATTACTAGGGTCTTTGGTGGGGGGGAGGGGGGTTCCCCATGCCCATCCAGGGGGAGAACGTTTAGGGCGCTGGGCAGATACACCCAGGACAGGACGCCAATCTATCACTGGGCACACACTCACTCACACAGACACACATTATATGGGGCAATTTGGAGACTTTAATTGACGTTGATTCATGTTTTTGGACTGTGGGAGGAAACCGGAGAACCCGGAGGAAACCCACGTGGACACTGGGAGAACATGGAAACTCCATCCAGATTGGGATTCGAACTGGGAATCCCTAGTGCTAAGAGGAGAACATGTTAACCCTTAATCTGTATTCTATGGTTTAAAATAATGTATTGTTTATCACGCATTGAAACAGCTGGAGAAACAGCTCAGCCAATCAGATTTAAGAATTGCAATTACTTAGTAATTAATTAGCACAGTGGCTTAGTGGTTAGTATGTTCTCCTCTCAGCACTAGGGATTCCTGGTTCTAACCCCCATCTGGGTGGAGTTTCCATGTTCTCCCCGTGTCTGCGTGGGTTTCCTCCGGGTTCTCCGGTTTCCTCCCACAGTCCAAAAACATGGATCAAGTCAATTGAGTTCTCCAAATTGCCCCATATAGAGTGTGTCTGTGAGAGTGAGTGTGTGCCCAGCGATGGATTGGCATCCTGCCCAGCACCTGAAACGTTCTCCCCTGGATGGGCACGGGGAACCCCCCCCCCCCTCCCCCCCCTAATAGAGGATAAAGCGGAAGATAATGGATGGATGGTTTGGTGTAACTGTTTACCCCAATAACACTTCAACACACTCTCACACTGTGAGAATCACCTGTAACCCTGTAGGGACACCTGTCTTCACTCTTGTGTTCTGTCTTCGGGTGTAGGGACTGGATTAAGGAGCTGTCGCTCTATGCCACGGCCAATTTCTTGCGCGGAGCCGAGCTGGGAGCTGAGCTGCAGGAGCCCTTGCTGGTCGTCAATGCAGCTGTTTACCTCTGGAATTATAACAGTCACACATTGGCGGCTACGAAGCAGCATGTCATCGTCCCTGCGTTTACTCAACTGGTCGAGTACTTCCGACAGACCGGTCATGCTGGGTAGGACCTCCATATCCTTTATATATCCATCTATCCATCATCTTCCGTTGAAGTCGAGTCGAGCTGCAGAGTTCTGAATCAGTTGTAGAGGTCTGATTGAGGAAGCTGGAGACCAGCAAGCAGTGTGTTACAATAATTATCCTCTATTAGGGTCACGGTGGGGTTCCCCACACCCATCCATGGGAGAACGTTTCGTGTGCTGGGCAGATACACCTAGGACAGGGTGCCAATCTATTGCTGGACACACTCACTCACACAAACACATGGGGCAATTTGGAGAATTCAATTCAATTCAATTAAAAAAAAAAAAAATAATATAAAAAAAAAAAAATATATATATATATATATATATATATATATATATATATATATATATATATTTATTTCCATCCATCCGTTGTCTCCTGCTTCATCCTTTATCGGGGTCGTGAGAGGGTTCCCCATGCCCATCCAGGGGAAAACGTTTCGGGCGCTGGGCAGATACACCCAGGACAGGGTGCCAATCTATTGCTGGGCACACACTCACTCACACAAACACACTCTATATGGGGCAATTTGGAGAATTCAATTCAATTCAATAAAAAAAAATATATATATATTTATTTCCATTCATCTATTGTCTTCCGCTTCATCCTATATTGGAGTAACAGAGGGGTTCCCCATGCCCATCCAGGGGAGAACGTTTCGGGTGCTGGGCAGATAGACCCAGCACAGGGCACCAATCCATCACTGGGCACACACTCACTCACACAGACACACTCTATATGGGGCAATTTTGAGAACTCAATTGACCTTGATCCATGTTTTTGGACTGTGGGAGGAAACCGGAGAACCCGGAGGAAACCCACATAGAAACAGGGAGAACATGGAAACTCCACCCAGATGGGGATTCGAACCGGGAATCCCTAGTGCTGAGAGGAGAACATGCTAACCACTAAGCCAACCACTAATTAAATTATGGGTCACGGACCGGAAGATAATGAGTAAATGAATAAGATGAGGAATGAATACTTGAACATGCGTTCTGTGTTGTAGTGAAGTGGTGCTGCTGGCCCTGCTGTGTAACGCCGTGGCTCAGGGTCACATGCAGCTTTGGCGTCAGGTGTCTGAACGTCCTGTTCAGCAGGAGTCGCAGCCTCCGGTTCAGACCAGCAAGAATAAGAAAGGTGGCGGGAAAGGGAATCTCAAATCGGCCTCCACGGCTAGTCTCGCGTTCGATGCCGAGGCTATTCAGGAGCTCAGGAAAGCTCTGCAGGTGAGAAACGGAATCCTGCTGTCAGTCAAACCTTTTTATTTGAGCAAATGTTCTCGCCCCCGTCTGAAGTTCCGTTATAGACTGAAGATGATCACACTTCTGGCTCATTAAATGTGATATCACTAAAACTCATCTGTGATACTGTCACAGAGAACTGGCACGCTTCATTACATCCCAAGCATTCGAGATTCTAAACCTCAATATAATGACATTTCAGTGAACCATGAAAAAAAATCTCTTTTGAATCAAAAGTCCGACTTTACTGTATGTTACAAACGACTGGCTTCCTCTTCATCTGTAATAGTTACCAAATTTTTTGAATGAACAGCCAAAAAAACGAAAAGAAATTAAATAAATAGATAAATATATAAATATATATATATATATATATATATATATATATATATATATATATATATATATATATATATATATATATATATATATATATATAGGGCGGCACAGTGGCCTAGTGGTTGGCATGTTCTCCTCTCAGGATTATGGATTCCCGGTTCGAATCCCAATCTGGGTGGAGTTTCCATGTTCTCCCCGTGTCCGCGTGGGTTTCCTCCGGCTTCTCCGGTTTCCTCCCACAGTATCTGCCCAGCCCCCGAAACCTTCTCCCCTGGATGGGCATGGGGAACCCCCCGCGACCCTAATAGAGGATAAGCGGAAGATAATGGATGGATGGAAATAAATATATATATATATTTTCGTTCATGGCGTCACGGTGGCTTAGTGGTCAGCACGTTCGCCTCTCAGCACTAGGGATTCCCGGTTCGAATCCCCATCTGGGTGGAGTTTCCATGTTCTCCCCGTGTCTGCGTGGGTTTCCTCCGGGTTCTCCGGTTTCCTCCCAAAGTCCAAAAACATGGATCAAGTTAATTGAATTCTTTAAATTGCCCCATATAGAGTGTGTCTGTGTGAGTGAGTGTGTGCCCAGCGATGGATTGGCGCCCTGTCCTGGGTCTATCTGCCCAGCGCCCGAGACGTTCTCCCCTGGATGGGCATGGGGAACCCCACCGCGACCCTAATAGAGGATAATTATTGTAAAAAAGCATCAGCTAAATGTAAAGTAAATTTACTTTTACATTTGACTCCAACTCATTTGAAACTGGTCTGTAGGTTTGTAACTACGCTTTGAGTCTGTCCAATGGGGAAGAGGAGAGGACCCTGCCCATCATGGTGAGAAAGCAGCTCATCAGCACTTGGGTAAAAACTAAACAACTCCTGCAGCAGCAGATCGGAAAGAAACTGGACACAGATGAAGAGGTGGGTGAAGAGTTTGTTTCTGTTAGTATTTTACATTTAGTGTCATTAGGGTGGCACGTGGCTTAGTGGTTGGCATGTTCTCCTCTCAGCGCTAGGGATTCCCAGTTTGAATCCCCATCTTGGTGGAGTTTCCATGTTCTCCCCGTGTCCACGTGGGTTTCCTCCGGGTTCTCCGTTTTCCTCTCACAGTCCAAAAACAGCGATCAAAGTCAATTGAATTCTCCAAATTGCCCCATGTAGAGTGTGTCTGTGTGAGTGAGTGTGTGTCCAGTGATAGATTGGCGTCCTGTTCTGGGTGTATCTGTCCAGCGCCCGAGACGTTTCCCCCTGGATGGGCATGGAGAACCCCCCCGTGACCCCAGTAGAGGATAAAGCAGAAGATAATGGATGAATGATTGAATGAATCGCTTATTGTCCCTATATACTGATTGTGTGCCCAGTAATGGCGCCCTCTGCTGGGTGTATCTGTCCATTGCCTGAAACGTTCTCTTCTGGATGTGCATGGTGAACCCCCCTCACCCCCAACATAGGATTAAGTAAAAGATAATAAATAAATTATCTTCCAAAACTGAGAGATGAAATTATTTCCAACAGAAATAACATTAATTTGATAAACATTAATTGATTTAATAGGCGGCACAGTGGTTTAGTGGTTGGCATGTTCTCCTCTCAGGGATTCCTGGTTCAAATCCCCATCTGGGTTTCCATGTTCTCCCCGTGTCTGCGTGGGTTTCCTCCGGGTTCTTTGGTTTCCTCCCACAGTCCAAAAACATGGATCAAGTTAATTGAAGTCTCAAAAATTGCCCCATATAGAGTGTGTCTGTGTGAGTGAGTGTGTGCCCAGTGATAGATTGGCGTCCTGTCCTGGGTCTATCTGCCCAGCACCCGAAATGTTCTCCCCTGGATGGGCATAGGGAACCCCCCCGTGACCCTAATTGAGGATAAAGTGGAAGATAATGGATGGATAAAGTAAGGTATTTAATAATATTTGAATAATGTTGTATGTTTGTGACTGTTCTCAGTGTAAAAATGAAGAAGTGGCCGCCATGTCCCGTGTTCTGGTTGGAGTGGAGATGCTGCAGTGTAAGAGTAACCAGGGAGGGATGGAGTTCACACTTCCCAGCCTTGCAATGGTAAAGATTACCGTAGTATATAATGTGGCGGTAGAGGGCTGTAATAAAAGAATAAAAGTGATGCATTTAGCCTTCTGTACTTATACACAGAGGAATGTGTCCTCCACATTCAACCCATCCATGCAGTGACACACACACACGGCCAGAGCAGTGGTCAGCCCTGTATACAGCACCCAGGGAGCAATAGGGTTAGGTGCCTAGCCCAAGAGCACTTTAGCTATAGTACTTGGTGTGACTGAGAATCAAACCAGGGACCTTTATGTTGCAAGGCTGTTTCCTTGACCACAGGCCACATGGCCCCTGGGGAAGAATTAACACAAAACCGTTCTAGACAAACTTAAAGAGCAAATTTGCATATATATATATATATATATTTTTTTTTCCCTTATATAATGCTATGTAGTTCATTTTTTAAGGTTGTTTTAAATTACGGTACTTTTTTAAAAAAAACCTTTACGTTTTTTATGGTATTTAATTTTTTTATTTTGCTTTTCTTCTTGTCTTAAAAATTCCATTATTGGTACTGTCGATGTTTTACGTGTTTTTACAACTTTATTATGCTATATTCTTTTCACTGTTGTAAAGAAGTCCAAGAAAAGCACTATACAAATAAAATATATTATTATTATTGATATAGCGGCACGGTGGCTTAGTGTTTAGCATGTTCTCCTCTCAGCGCTAGGGATTCCTGGTTCGAATCCCGATATGGGTGGAGTTTCCATGTTCTCTCCGTGTCTGCGTGGGTTTCCTTCAGGTTCTCCGGTTTCCTTTCACAGTCCAAAAACATGGATCAAGTCAATTTGAATGCTTTGGATTGCCCCATATAGAATGTGTTTGTGTGAGTGAGTGTACAGTGATAGATTGGCACCCTGTCGTGTGTGTATCTGCCCAGTGCCTGAAACGTTCTCCCCTGGATGGGCATGGGGAACCCCCCTGCGACCCTAATAGAGGATAAAGCGGAAATAATGAATGAATAATAATAATAATAATTATTATTATTATTATTTTTAATTTCCCCATTGCGGAATAAAGGATTATTCATTCATCCATTATCTTCCACTTATCCTCTATTAGGGTCGCGGTGGGGTTCCCCATGCCCATCCAGGGGAGAACGTCTCGGGCGCTGGGCAGATAGACCCAGGACAGGGCGCCAATCCATCGCTGGGCACACACTCACTCACACAGACACACTCTAAATTGGGCAATCTGGAGAATTCAATTAACTTGATCCATGTTTTTGGACTGTGGGAGGAAACCGGAGAACCCGGAGGAAACCCACGCAGACACGGGGAGAACATGGAAACTCCACCCAGATGGGGATTCGAACCGGGAATCCCTAGCACTGAGAGGCGAATGTGCTAACCACTAAGCCACCGTGCCGCCGAATAAAGGATTATGTTATTTTATTATTATGAGATTATTGTGAGACTTTTTTGGTTAACATTGAAAAACGGAATTGAATGTAATTAATATCAATTCTAATTTAATTTAAATTCTCTCACTCTGTCTTTCTGTCTCTGAATCAGCTGGTGCAAATGACATCCACCTGTAGGTGGACTGATCCTGCAGTGGAGATGCACACCTGGTGCCAGCTGACAAACTTTGCCCGTCAGACGTCTGATCATGACCTTGTTATGACGTGCAGCCAAAACGTCCTGCGTTTGAAACAGACCGCCCTTCAGCACCTGGAAGCAGCAACATATAAACTGTAAGCCTTTCATTTTCAACTCTTATGAGCAGATGACGGGCGGCTTAGTGTTTAGCATGTTCTCCTCTCAGCGCTAGGGATTCCCGGTTCGAATCCCAATCTGGGTGGAGTTTTCATGTTCTCTCTGTGTCCGCGTGGATTTCTCCGGGTTCTCCGGTTTTCTCCCACAGTTCAAAAACATGGATCAAGATCAATTGAGTTCTCCAAATTGCCCCATATAGAGTGTGTGTCTGTGTGAGTGAGTGTGTGCCCAGTGATAGATTGCCCCCCTGTCCTGGGTGTATCTGCCCAGCACCTGAAACGTTCTCCTCCCCGCGACCCTAATAGAGGATAAAGCAGAAGATAATGGATGGATGGATGGTTTTAGCACCGGGCAGCATGGTGGCTCAGTGGTTAGCATGTTCTCCTCTCAGGTCTAGGGATTTTCGGTTCGAATCCCCATCTGGGTGGAGTTTCCATGTTCTCCCCGTGTCCTCGTGGGTTTTTTCAGGGTTCTCCGGTTTCCTCCCACAGTCCAAAAACATCAATGTCAATTAATTTCTCCAAATTGCCCCATATAGAGTGTTTGTGTGAGTGAGTGTGTGCCCAGTGATAGATTGCCCCCCTGTTCTGGGTGTATCTGCCCAGCACCTGAAACGTTCTCCTCCCTGCGACCCTAATAGAGGATAAAGCAGAAGATAATGAATGGATAAGCAGACACTGACATCTAGTGGTCAAAAAGACTATTACAGTAAAATTTGCATTTTCAAACCACGTTTTCGACCAAATCCACAGTTTATTTCTTGTAATCTTCACAACATTGTAATGTTAATGAACTGTGTGTGTTCACGCAGGTGCAGTGTGAGAACAGTGTATGAGATGCTGAGCAGCGCCGCATGCTGGAGAGGACTGAGCATGCTTTCTCAGATTAAGAGATTTCCAGAGAAATGCACAGAGGTGCTGGATGTGCTTCAGTCAAGCATCAGGTCAGTCTGAAAACCACCTCACATAGAAACCTGACATGGGACGGCATGGCGACGGCATGGGGATGTAGTGACTACAACGTCCTTTATTAGCACTGGGAATCTGGGTTTGAATCCCCATTTGGGAGGACTTTCACATGTTCTCCCTATGTCTGTGTGGCTTTTCTCTGGGTTCTTTCGACACTTCAAAAACATGGATTTAAGATGAATTGGCTGCTATAAATTGCCCCTATCTACATTATATAACATGTACATTTTGTCATCCAGGGCGGCACGGTGGTTTAGTGGTTAGCATGTTCTCCTCTCAGCACTAGGGATTCCCGGTTCGAATCCTCATCTGGGGAGTTTCCATGTTCTTCCCGTGTCCGCGTGGGTTTCCTCTGGATTCTCCGGTTTCCTCCCACAGTCCAAAAACATGGATCAAGGTCAATTGAATTCGCCTTATTGCCCCATATAGAGTGTGTGTGTTTAAGTGAGTGTGTTCCCAGCGATGGATTGATGTCCTGTCCTGGGTGTATTTGCCCAGCGCCCGAAACGTTCTCCCTTGGACGGGCATGGGAAACCCCCCCGTGACCCTAATAGAGGATAAAGCGGAAGAAAATTAATGAATAGTATAAGAAAAAAGGAGGTGTGCCTAATAAAGTGGCTGAATAACGGGCATAAGCTTCTACATTCCAGTGTACAACAAGCAAATTAATGAATTAAATTAATTTGGGTTAGAGATGTCATTTATTTTATAAAGAGTTTGCAGTTTATTATATAAAGTGTAAGGAAAGTCTCTGTTGTGTTGACATGCAGTGCTCTGTGTTGTATATGTAGCTTTGCTGAGCAGGCACACAGCTGGTCTCTATGTGGAGCTGCCGCATGTCATTACTGGAACGCCTGCCTCCCTCTGCTGAAGGATCCTGAGAAGAAGCAGCAGCTCCAAAAACCTCTGGAGCTCATTTTAAAAGCGTTGAGAAACACCGCTCCTCAACCAGCCAGTGTAAGAGTTAACAACTACACCACATGCTGCTCTTTTTCTCAAACATCCATCCATCATCCACCCTCCGCAGGAAGGTGCCCGACCAGGGGAAAACCTTTCGGGCGCTGGGCAGATACACCCAGGACAGGAGACCAATCTATCGCTGGGCACACACTCACTCACACACACACACATACACATTATATGGGGCTATTTGGAGAATCAATTGACCTTGATCCATGTTTTTGGACTGTGGAAGGAAACCGGAGAACCCGGAGGAAACCCACACAGACACGGGGAGAACATGGAAACTCCGTCCAGATGGGGATTCAAACCGGGAATCCATAGCGCTGAGAGGAGAACATGCTAACCACTAAGCCACCGTGCCGTCCAATATTATTATTGTTATCCATCCATCCATTATCTTCCGCTTTATCCTCTACTAGGGTCACGGGGGGGGGGGGGGTGGTTCCCCATGCCCATCCAGGGAAGAATGTTTCCGGCGCGGGGCCGATACATCTAGGACAAGATGCCAATCCATGGCTGGGCACACACTCACTTACACAAACACACTCTATATGGGGCAATCTGGAGAACTCAATTGACCTTGATCCATGTTTTTGGACTGTGGGAGGAAACCGGAGAACCCGGAGGAAACCCACAAGGACATGGAAAGAACATGGAAACTCCACCTAGATGGGAATTGGAACCGGGAATCCCTAGTGCTGAGAGGAGAACATGCTAACCACAAAACCACTGTGCCGCCCTCAGACTTTATTTAATAAAGTTCTTTAATAAAGTCAGTTTTTAAACGTCACCACGTTTATTAACAGCGAAACATAATAAATGGATGAATGAAATAAAGTCTGTTATTCCTGTCGATCTCTTGCAGAGTAAATCAACGAAGAAGCAGGAGACACAAACGTACTTATGGCTGGACACTGACGGTATGTTCATATTAAACTTTCATTCATTCATTATCTCCCGCTTATCCTCTATTAGGGTCGCGGTGGGGTTCCCCATGCCCATCCAGGAGAGAACGTTTCGGGCGCTGGGCAGATAGACCCAGGACAGGGCGCCAATCCATCGCTGGGCACACATTCACTCACACACACACTCTATAGGGGGCAATTTGGAGAATTCAATTAACTTGATCCATGTTTTTGGACTGTGGGAGGAAACCGGAGAACCCGGAGGAAACCCACGCAGACATGGGGAGAACATGGAAACTCCAGATGGGGATTCAAACCGGGAATCCCTAGCGCTGAGAGGCGAACGCCTCATATTAAACTCTTTTCCATTTTTTAAATAAGCGTAGTGTGTCATTCATGTCGCTTTAATGCGTCCGTGCGGTAAATTAATATTATACACTTAAAGCTAAAAGTGAAAACGTTCGTACTTTTATTAAATACACTGCAAATCGAAAAAGTGTTCATCTGCATTGGCCGGGAATCGAACCCGGGCCTCCCGCGTGGCAGGCGAGAATTCTACCACTGAACCACCAATGCTGTCATGCGAGAGTGAGTCATGCAGTTGCCCTTTTAAGGAGAAAGCAGCGGAGTCCTACTCACGCTGTGAAATGAGCCACAGGCTACACAACCCCTCCCCCCCTCAAATCCTGCCTTCCGTCCGTTTACACGAATACAAAGGTTCCACTGCATGTTAGAATCAGAATCAGAATCAGAATCGCCTTTATTATCATTGTAATTTTCATTGCAATGAAATTTGGGTGCAACTCCAAAGGTGCTAGTAATGTGCAAATAGAATATGAATAAATTTAAGTAAAATAAGCAAAATAAAGTAAAATATAAGACATAATATAGACAACAATATGACAATATGAATAGCCGTATTGCACATTTCCTCTATTTATCCTCTATTAGGGTCGCGGGGGGGAGGGGTTCCCCATGCCCATCCAGGGAAGAACGTTTCGGGTGCTGGGCAGATACACCCAGGACAGGACACCAATCTCACTGGACACACACTCACTCACACACACATACACTACATGGGGCAATTTGGAGAATTCAATTGACTTGATCCATGTTTTTGGACTGTGGGAGTAAACCGGAGAACCCGGAGGAAACCCACGTGGAACATGGAAACTCCACCCAGATTGGGATTCGAACCGGGAATCCCTAGCGCTGAGAGGAGAACATGATAAACACTAAATCACCTATTTAAAATTATATAGACATTTTTATGTTTTTCTAATAATTACATCGAAATGTAATCGCTTCACATCTGCTTGTCTCTACATGTAATAGAAATCACAGAGTTTTAAAAAGACACATGCATTGGCCGGGAATCGAACCCGGGCCTCCCGCGTGGCAGGCGAGAATTCTACCACTGAACCACCAATGCGGACATGCGAGAGAGAGGAAGCTGTGTGGTTTCGAGTGCAGTATGAAGGACACGACAACCCCCTCCCCTCCTATAATCTACTGCATGTTCAAGTAGTATTTAAAATCAGTGACCTGGATTAAAGATTCTTTGTGACCACATCAATTTAATTATTATTCATTCATTCATTATCTCCCGCTTTATTCTCTATTGAGGTCGCGGTGGGGTTCCCTATGCCCATCCAGGGGAGAACGTTTCGGGCGCTGGGCAGATACACCCAGGACAGGACGCCAATCTATCACTGGGCACACACTCACTCACACAGACACACTCTTTATGGGGCAATTTGGAGAACTCAATTGACTTGATCCATGTTTTTGGACTGTGGGAGGAAACTGAAGAACCCGGAGGAAACCCACGCGGACACGGGGAGAACATGGAAACTCCACCCAGATGGGGTTTCGGACTGGGAATCCCTAGTGCTGAGAGGAGAACATGCTAACCACTAAGCCACCGTGCCGCCCTTTATTTATTATACAAACAATTTATTATACAAAATACAAGGACATTCCTTTCAAGTAAAGAGCTTTATTTGTCCCACAATGCGGATATTCACGAAAAAAGTTATAAATGTATAAATATTTAAAGTTATATAGACATTTTTATGTTTTTCTAATAATCACATTGAAATGTAATCACTTCACATCTGCTTGTCTCCAAAAAAAAAGCAGTTTTAAAAAGACACATGCATTGGCCGGGAATAAAACCCGGGCCTCCCGCGTGGCAGGCGAGAATTCTACCACTGAACCACCAATGCTTTCGTAGTGAGAGGCTGCTTGCATGTGTGCTGTGAGTGTAAGGCATAGAGTGTCCTGCCATGTCAGCATGCGGGGGGGGGGGAGCTGTGTGGTTTCGAGTGCAGAGTGGAGGAAGCTACACCCCCCTCCCCTCCTATAATCCTGCCCTCTGTCCTTGCACACGTACACACAGGTTCCACTGCGGGTTCCACTGTCCTTAAAATCAGTGACCTGGATTAAAGGTGTTACGATCTTTGTGACCACATTGATTTAATTATTATACAAACATAAAGATAAAGAAAAAGGTTTATGCTGCAGTGTTATTAACGTTGAGAATATAATAGAATACAAGAACATTCCTTTCATGTAAAGTTATATATTAAAGTTATAATATAAAATTATAACTTTAATTCTGCGGCAAAGTGGCTTAGTGGTTAGCACGTTCGCCTCTCAGCGCTATCTGGGTGGAGTTTCCATGTTCTCCCCATGTCCGTGTGGGTTTCCTCTGGGTTCTCCGGTTTCCGGAGACCACAGGCAGTTGAGTCTATCACCCCCACCCCCCTTTCTTCTGCCTTGTTTGTACTCTCATACTCTCATGGGCAAGAAGTCTGCAAGTAAAAATGTTTAATATATAAATCATTATCCTAAATTCTGCAGAGTTGAGTGCATGTGTCTAATTAAATCTCTGATAGATAGATCTCTGGATCTTGGAATAGATTTGTGTGAATGAGTGTGTGTTAGTGTTCATTCAGAGTAAATCATAAAAGCGTGATCTGTTCCCTGACCGGGAATCGAACCCGGGCCGCGGCGGTGAGAGCGCCGAATCCTAACCACTAGACCACCAGGGAGAGATGTCAGAGTGTTCTAACTTTACATTCACAAACACAAACATTCACACAAACACACATACAAATACACACAAAAAAAAAACAAACACGCTCACACATAGAGACACATACAAATAAAAAAAACACTAACACAGATAGTAAAAAGAAGATACTCAGCGCCCAACGTGGGGCTCGAACCTACGACCCTGAGATTAAGAGTCTCATGCTCTACCGACTGAGCTAGACGGGTTTCTGTGAGAGTGGACCACTGAATTAAACAAAGGACAGAGACACACACAAAGACACACAAAGACACACAAAGACACATACAAGTCTATCGCTGGGCACTCACTCACAAACACACTATTCAAACAGATTGGGATTCAAACCCAGATCCCCAGTGGGCTTCCGTCAGACTCACACATACACACACTCACACATAAAGACAGATACACACACACACACACAAAGACACACAAACACACATACAAAGACACCAAAAAGTAGACGTGCATTGGCCGGGAATCGAACCCGGGCCTCCCGCGTGGCAGGCGAGAATTCTACCACTGAACCACCAATGCTGTCACGGAGAAAGGTCTCCTGCATGGGGGTATTACAGTGGAGTGACCTGCCATGTCAGCATAAAGGGACGGGGCCAGTTGGTTAGAGGAGTGTGTACAGGATCAGTCAGATCAGTGGAAGATTCAGTAACACACATGATGTCAGAAATGTGTTCAGATGATGAGGTCACAGCCCCTCCCTAAACATTTCGCAGACATTATGATCAGAACTGAACCACCAATGCTGACATGATGAAGGTTCTCCTGCATGTGTGTTTCACAGTGGAGTGACTTGCCATGTCAGCATACAGGGACGGGGCCAGAGTGAGATCTAGAAATACAAGATAGATCTCTGGATCTTGAAATAGATTTGTGTGAATGAGTGAGTGTTAGTGTTCATTCAGAGTAAATCAAAAAAGGAATCTTTTAAAAAGTAGATGTGCATTGGCCGGGAATCGAACCCGGGCCTCCCGCGTGGCAGGCGAGAATTCTACCACTGAACTACCAATGCTGACAGGATGAGGGTTCTCCTGCATGTGTGTTTCACATGGAGTGACCTGCCATGGCAGCAAAAGGGGGGGGGGGGGCAAGTTGGTTAGAGGAGTGTGTACAGGATCAGTCAGAGTAGTGGAAGATTCAGTGAGTGAAAAAAATATTCTCAGTTCCCTGACCGGGAATCGAACCCGGGCCGCGGCGGTGAGAGCGCCGAATCCTAACCACTAGACCACCAGGGAGAGATATCAGAGTGTTCTAACTTTACATTCACAAACACAAACATTCACACAAACACAAACACCACACACACACTCACACATACACACACTCACACATAAAGACAGATACACACACACACACACACACACAAACACACATACAAAGACACACAAAGACACACACAAACACACATACAAAGACACATACAAGTCTATCGCTGGGCACTCACTCACGAACACACACACTATTCAAACAGATTGGGATTCAAACCTAGATCCCCAGTGGGCTTCTGTCAGACTCACACATACACACACACACACACACACACACACACACACACACACACACACACACACACACACACACACACACACACACACACACGAAGACACACACACAAAAACACACACACAAACACACACAAAGACACATACAAGTCTATTTAAAAAAACACAAACTCAGATAGCAAAAAATAGATGCAACTCTCACAACATGGGGCTCGAACCTACAACCCTGAGATTAAGGGGCTCAGGCTCTACCGACTGAGCTAGCCGGGCTGCTTCATCAGAATACAGGGGCGGAGCCTGTGAATCATGTCTGTTTAATAGGAGTTGGTTAGAGGAGGGTGTACAGGATCAGTCCGAATTTGGTTTAAAGCTTTTAATAAAGAAAAAGTAGACGTGCATTGGCCGGGAATCGAACTCGGGCCTCCCTTCTCCCTTCTCCTGCATGTGTGTTTCACAGTGGAGTGACCTGCCATGGCAGCAAAAGGGGGGGGGGGGGCAAGTTGGTTAGAGGAGTGTGTACAGGATCAGTCAGAGTAGTGGAAGATTCGGTGAGTGAAAAAAGTATTCTCAGTTCCCTGACCGGGAATCGAACCCGGGCCGCGGCGGTGAGAGCGCCGAATCCTAACCACTAGACCACCAGGGAGAGACATCAGATTGTTATAACTTTACATTCACATACACAAACATTCACACAAACACAAACACCACACACACACTCACACATACACACATTCACACATAAAGACAGATACACACACACACACACACACAAACACACATACAAAGACACACAAACACACACAAACACAAAGACACATACAAGTCTATCGCTGGGCACTCACTCACAAACACAAACTATTCAAGCAGATTGGGATTCAGACCTAGATCCCCAGTGGGCTTCTGTCAGACTCACACATACACACACACACACACACACACACACATAAAGACAGATA
>JAFMOD010000337.1:94086-127418 GCA_019802435.1 Corydoras maculifer
CCATCCAGGGGAGAACGTTTCAGGCGCTGGGAAGATACACCCAGGACAGGGCGCCAATCTATCGCTGGACACACACTCACTTACACAAACACACTATATGGGGCAATTTGGAGAACTCAATTGACATTAATCCATGTTTTTGGACTGTGGGAAGAAACCGGAGAACCCGGAGGAAACCCACGCAGACACGGGGTGAACATGGAAACTCCACCCAGATTGGGATTCGAACCGGGAATCCCTAGCGCTGAGAGGAGAACATGCCATCCACTAAGCCACTGTGCCGCCCCGTTAAATTAATGAAGACAGTAAATAACGACTTATTTTAGCATGACACAGGATCCTGATATTATATTGTTGTGAAGCCTGGCTTGCTCCGTTGGTAGCGTCTGAGACTCTAAATTTCAGGGTCCTGGGTTCGAACCCCATGTTGAGCCCTGTGTCTTTTAGTGAGCAACGAAGGATTATCTTATCTAATGTAAATCGGTTTGTTTGTTAAATTAGGTTCAGCTGTTGATGATCAGCCCGTGAGAGCGGCCATGTATAATGTGCTGCAACAGATCCATGCAGACAGAGGGAAATGGACGGATGCCCTGCAGGTCCTGGATCAGGCCTTAAGAGAGCTGACCTGTGACAGCCACAGACTGTGAGTTCATTTTGTGTCTGTTTAGGTCAACAAACCCTGTGAGCAATGTATAGATTCTCATCTTATTATCTGCAGCCTCATACTAGGGTCACTGGGGGGTTCCCCATGCCCATTCAGGGCAGAATGTTTTGGGTGCATTTTGTATTATTTTATAATTTTTTTATTATTATCATCCATATATCCATCCATTATTCATTCATTCATTATCTCCCGCTTTATTCTCTATGAGGGTCGCGGTGGGGTTCCCCATGTCCATCCAGGGGAGAACATCTCGGGCGCTGGGCAGATAGACCCAGGACAGGGCACCAATTCATCGCTGGGCACATACTCACTCACACAGACACACTCTGTATGGGGCAATTTTGAAAATTCAATTGACTTGATCCATGTTTTTGAACTGTGGGAGGAAACCGGAAAACCCGGAGGAAACCCACGCAGACACGGGGAGAGCATGGAAACTCCACCCAGATGGGGATTCGAACCGGGAATCCCTAGCGCTGAGAGGAGAACAAGCCAATCACTAAGCCACCGTGCCGCCCTCCATCCATTATCTACCGCTTTATCCCCTATTACGGTCTATATGGTGGTTCCCCATGCCCATTCAAGGGGGTAGCGTCGGGCGGTGGGCAGATACACCCAGAACAGGACGCCAATCTATTGCTGGACACTCACTCACTCACTCACACAGACACACTTTATATGGGGCAATTTATAGCATTCAAATTATTTGATCCATGTTTTTGGACTGTGGGAGGAAACCGGAGAACCCGGAGGAAACCCACGCGGACACAGGGAAAACATGGAAACTCCCAGATTGGAATTCAAAGCTGGAATCCCTAGCGCTGAGAGGAGAACATGCTAAACACTAAGCCACCGTGCCGCCCACTATTATTATTATTATCATTATTATATAGGCGGCACGGTGGCTTAGTGTGAGTGAGTGTGTCCAGTGATAGATTGGCGTCCTGTCCTGGGTGTATCTGCCCGGCGTCCGAAACGTTCTCCCCTGGATGGGCATGGGGAAACCCCCCCTCCCACAACTCTAGTAGAGGATAAAGCGGAAGATAATAGATGGATGGAATATAAACTGCAAGCCTATTCCCTGTGTTTTACAATTTGGCCACTAGATGGCACTATTTGGATTCCATTCCATTGCTGAAGACCAAATTATCATCGATTTTGCTTTCAATAAACGCATTTATGAATCAAACCTTGTTTTTTTTTTAAACTATATTGTGTTTGCAACCGTTTTATAAAAACAAAAGGACACTCGAGGTTGAGCATTATCGTAAATAAATCACGGAAAGAGGTTTCACTGCCCTCTGCGTCCTCTTAGGCCTAACAACGCCTCGTACCTGTTGATTTATTCACATTAATGCACGTCCTCTTTACACCCCTCTTGTCTTTGTACCTGTGGTGTGTTGTATCAGGTTGACATGGTTACCTCTGTGTGTGTGTGTACAGAGTCCTCCTTGAGCAGCGCGTGTTGGTGAAGGTTCAGCTGAGGGAGAGTATTAAACTCGACATGCAGAAGTTTAAAAAGTGTGGAGAACTAATCTATGCTCAGATCTGGCACCGAGTGGCTCTCACTTCCAACGACAAAGATCAACAAGTGCAAGCTTATCAGAAAGCTGTCAGTGCCCTTCAGGTAAACACTGTCACAGCGGTGACATCAGAGATAGTCCTTTTATCCATCCATCCATTATCTTCTGCTTTATCCTCTATTAGGGTCACGGGTTCCCCATGCCCATCCAGGGAAGAACGTTTCGGGCGCTGGGCAGATACACCCAGGACAGGGTGCCAATCTACCGCTGGACACACACTCACTCACACAAACACACTCTATATGGGGCAATTTGGAGAATTCAATTGACCTTGATCCATGTTTTTGGACTGTGGGAGGAAACTGGAGAACCCGGAGGAAACCCACGTGTACACGGGAAGAACATGGAAACTCCACCCAGATTGGGATTCGAACCGGGAATCCCCAGCGCTGAGAGGAGAACATGCTAAACACTAAGCCACTGTGTCTTACCATTAGAGATAGTCCATTCATCCATTATCTCCCGCTTTATCCTCTATTAGGGTCGCTTTGGGGGGGTTCCCCATGCCCATCCAGGGGAGAATGTTTCAGGCGCTGGGCAGATACACCCAGGATAGGGGGGCAATCTATCACTTGCCACACACTCACTCACACAAACACATTCTATATGGGGCAATTTGGAGAATTTAATTGACCTTAATCCATGTTTTTGTACTGGAAATCGGAGAACCCGGAGGAAACCCACACGGACACGGAGAGAATCACTAAGCCACTATGCTGGCTGGTGCGAAAACCATCCATCCATTCATTATCTTCTGCTTTATCCTCTATTAGGGTCACGGGGGGGTTCCCCATGCCCATCCAGGGGAGAACGTTTTGGGCGCTGGGCGGATACACCCTGGACAGGGGGGCAATCTATCACTGGGCACATACTCACTCACACAGACACACTCTATATGGGGCAATTTGGAGAATTGATCCATGTTTTTGGACTGTAGAAGTAAACTGTAGAACCCGGAGGAAACCCACGCAGACACGAGGAGAACATGAAAACTCCACCCAGATGGGGATTCGAATCGGGAATCCCTAGCGCTGAGAGGAGAACATGCTAACCACTAAGCCACCGTGCCGGCCGATTAGAGATAGTTTAGATGTAAATTTGTTTTGACGGCGTATATCTGCCTCTCAGCGCTGGGGATCCACTATGCCGCCGTGCCGCCCAGATGATCACGTATTCTCTTTTAATGAATGAAGTTTTGGATATTTCTTCTTTCCTCATGTTTTCTCCTCACAGGGTTCGGATGTTCAGTGGTTCAAGGTGAATCTGCTGCTGGAGTTTGGACAGTGGTTATACTGTAAGCATTCCCCAATAACTGATGCACAACTCCAGATCCAAACGGCTGTAGACATCTTGCTGTCCACGGCTTTGGAAACGAGCCAGAACTCTGGTATTTCACTTATTCATTATTAGAAAACATCTTGTTCGTCTCCTTAAATCTGATTGGATTAGCTGTTTGTCCAGCTATAAGAATATATATTATATATTGAAAATATATATCCATCCATCCATTATCTTCCCCTTTATCCTCTATTAGGGGGGTCCCCATGCCCATCTAGGGGAGAATGTTTCGGGCGCTGGGCAGATACACCCAGGACAGGATGCCAATCTATTGCTGGAAACACTCACTCACACACACACACACTCTATATGGGGCAATTTGGAGAATTCAATTGACCTTGATCCATGTTTTTGGACTGTGGGAAGAAACTGGAGAACCCGGAGGAAACCCACACGGACACAAGAAGAACATGGAACCTCCACCCAGTTTGGAACCGGGAATCTCTAACGCTGATAGGAGAACATGCTAACCACTAAGCCACCGTGCCGCCTAAAACATGGATCAAGTCAATTGAGTTCTCCAAAATTGCCCCATATAGTGTGTGTCTGTGTGAGTGAGTGTGTGCCCAGGGATAGATTGGTGTCCTGTCCAAGATGTATCTGCCCAGCGCCCGAAACGTTCTCCCCTGGATGGGCTTGGGGACCCCCCCCCCACGACCCTAATAGAGGATAAAGTGGAAAATAATGGATGAATGAATGAATTAAAGGCATGTAGAGCTTTGAGATGTTGTCGGTTCAATCCATCTGAATTAATGAGAACCTGTATCCATAGATACTGCTGGACCGAATGATGTGACTGTGACCCCGAGTTCTCCACCTCATTCGACTGTACCCGATGGAATGTCGGAGCCGGTGCTTCAGGAGCTCAGAGATATAAAGCGTCTGGAAGCCCTGCTGCGAGCTCACACACTAATGGCTCTCATGGTGTGCAGAACATCTACTCAGCACCTGCACTACCTGATTCAGGCATACCGCTATGTACTGAAGATCTGGCAGGTTTGTATCCATCCATTATCTTCCACTTTATCCTCTACTAGGGTCGCGGTGGGGTTTCCCATGCCCATCCAGGGGAGAACGTCTCAGGCGCTGGGCAGATACATCCAGGACAAGACGCAAATCTATTACTGGGCACACTCACTCACACAGACACACTCTATATGGGGCAATTTGGAGAACTCCATCGACTTAAGCCATGTTATTGGACTGAGACCTGGAGGAAACCCACGTGGACACGAGAACATTGAAACTCCACCCAGACTGGGATTCGAACCAGGAATCCCTAGTGCTGAGAGGAGAACATGCTAACCACTAAGCCACCATGCTGCCCAGGATAATGAAATTTTCAGGCGCTGGGCAGATACACCCAGGACGGGACACCAATCTATCGCTGGACACACACTCACTCACACAGACACACTCTATATGGGGCAATTTGGAAAATTCAACTGAGTTTGATCCATGTGTTTGGACTGTGGGAGGAAACCGGAGAACCCGGAGGCAACCCACACGGACATGGGGAGAACATGGAAACTCCACCCAGATGGGGATTCGAAACGGGAATCCCTAGTGCTGAGAGGAGAACATGCTAACTACTAAGGCACCGTGCCGCCCATATATATATATTATATTATATATGCACTTGTAAAGCGTCTTTGAGGTCCCTAAAAGCGCAATATAAATAAAAATGTATTATTATTATTATTATTATTATTATAAATCAATCTTAATCACAAACTTGTTCCTATTGAATGATTGTAATGCAGGTTTCTATGGAAACAGCAAAGGAAGTCGCAAAAGAAATCCCAAAAAGTCCCACCACTCCTGCTGTACCGGAAACATCGTCCAGCGCGAAAAAAGACAAAGACAAACAGCGAAGCAAAAAGCCCAAGGTGGACCACATTGAATCTATCTCTCCATTCATTATCTTCTGCTTTATCCTCTACTAGGGATCCAGTAGAGAACGTTTCGGGCGCTGGGCAGATAGACCCAGGACAGGACGCCAATCCATCGCTGGGCACACACTCACTCACACAGACACACTCTATATGGGGCAATTTGGAGAACTCAATTGACCTTGATCCATGTTTTTGGACTGTGGGAGGAAACCGGAGAACCCGGAGGAAACCCACGCGGACACGGGGAGAACATGAAAACTCCACCCAGATTGGGATTCGAACCGGGAATCCCTAGTGCTGAGAGGAGAACATGCTAAACTAGAAACTAGAAACATTTGAAATTATACAATTTTTTGATTTTGATTTTTTTGATCATATGAAATAAAGTACATTAATAAATTTGATGATGCGTTATTAGGGCGGCACGGTGGCTTAGTGGTCAGCACGTTCGCCTCTCAGCACTAGGGATTCCCGGTTCGAATCCCCATCTGGGTGGAGTTTCCATGTTCTCCCCGTGTCTGCGTGGGTTTCCTCCGGGTTCTCCGGTTTCCTCCCACAGTCCAAAAACATGGAATAAGTCATTTGAATTCTCAAAAAAAAAAAAATTGCCCCATATAGAGTGTGTATGTGTAAGTGAGTGTGTGCCCAGCGATGGATTGGTGTCCTGTCCTGGGTCTATCTGCCCAGCGCCCGAGACGTTCTCCCCTGGATGGGCATGGGGAACCCCACCGCGACCCTAATAGAGAATAAGCGGGAGATAATGAATGAATGAATGATGCGTTATTATTTTATCATGTAAACCACCATCATGATCTATAATCCACAGCCTCCACCTGTTGAAAAGACAAAGGCCCCGGTGTTTGATGCATCTCTTCCTTCAAGTCCAGAGGAGTGGCTTCGGTTCAAGTGCTCTGAAGACCTTCTGCAGACCCTCAGCCTGGACTGTGGTCCTCACTCCATCAACAAACACAGTATCAGCATGCAGGTCAGTGTCCATCAGAGGACCACGTATTTAAAAATTCATTCATTCATTATCTTCCGCTTTATCCTCTATTAGGGTCGCGGTGGGGTTCCCCATGCCCATCCAGGGGAGAACATCTCGGGCGCTGGGCAGATACACCCAGGACAGGACGCCAATCCATCGCTGGGCACACACTCACTCACACAGACACACTCTATATGGAGCAATTTGGAGAATTCAATTGACCATGATCCATGTTTTTGGACTGTGGGAGGAAACCAGAGAACCCGGAGGAAACCCACGTGGACACAGGGAGAACATGGAAACTCCACCTAGATTGGAATTCAAAGCTGGAATCCCTAGCTTTGAGAGGAGAACATGCTAACCACTAAGCCACCGTGCCACCGTTGTTTATCTCATCTTGTTTTATTATCTCCTGCTTAATCCTCTACTAGGGTCACGGGAAGGGGTTCTGGGAGGGGTTCTCCATGTCCATCCAGGAGAATGTTTCGGGTGCTGGGCAAATACACCCAGGACAGGACGCCAATCCTTCACTGCACACACATTTGGTCATTAAGCAAACGCTTTTATCCAAAGCGAGCACAGGGTTGAGCAGAGGGTTGGCCACAGCATCCTGGAGCAATGAGGGTTAAAGGTCTTGCTCAAGGACCCACATTGGTCACTTCAGTGGACCTGGGATTTGAACCCCCAACCTTCAGATTGATAGCCCAACACGCTAACCACTGAGCTACCGCGCCCCCAGACACACACTATATAGGGGCAATTTAGATAAGGTCAGTTTAGAGCAGCCACTTCACCTTCATGTTTTTTGGACTGTGAGAGGAAACCCGTAGATAACCCGGGACACGGGGTGAACATGGAAACTCCACCCAGATCGAGAATCGAACCTGGATCCCTAGAGCTGCTGGCAGTGGAATCTTTAAATCCATCCATTATCTTCCGCTTTCTCCTCTTTGAGGGTCGCGGGAGGAGGGGTTCCCCATGCCCATCCAGGGGGGAACATTTCGGGCGCTGGGCAGATACACCCAGGACAGGGCGCTCTATATGGGGCAATTTGGAGAATTCAATTGACTTGAGCCATGTTTTTGGACTGTGGGAGGAAACCAGAGAACCCGGAGGAAACGCACGCGGACACAGAACATGGAAACTCCACCCTGATTGGGATTCAAAAGGAGAACATGCTAACCACTAAACCACCATGCCAACTGCTAACACTGTTATAAAACAATTTTCATTGCCACAATTACTTAATTTAATTTAATTAAGTTAAATTCATTTAACCTTTAATTTAAGGTATTTCTATGTAAGGTCAAGCAGCTCTCCTTTCACCTCTATGTTGTTCATGTAGATAGTATTTGAATGGTGCTGCCATCGTGTGGTAAAAAGCGGAATTACATTTCAAACGGTTTATTTTATTTAGTTTTATTTATTCTGATAGACCTAACGAGACATAAATAACACATTATAAGCCCCTGTTTCAGTTCAAATTGTCCTTGAATTTTGTTTAAATGATGTGATTGACCAGATGAAACGACAATGTTAACAAATAGAACATTTATTTAAAACAATACCTTTAGTTTCCCTCGGTTCGAATTCCTGGTTCGAATCCCAATCTCGAGTTTCCATATTCTCCCCGTGTCCGCGTGGGTTTCCTCCGGGTTCACTGGTTTCCTCCCACAGTTCAAAAACATGGATCAAGTCAATTAAATTCTCCAAATTGCCCCATATAGAGTGTGTCTGTGTGTGAGTGTGTGCCCAGCGATGGATTGGTGTCCTGTCCTGGGTGTATCTGCCCAGCGCCTGAAACATTCTCTCCTGGATGGGCATGGGGAACCCCCCCCTTCCCCGCGACCCTAATAGAGGATAAAGTGAAAGATAATTAATGGATGGAAGGTTCGCTTAGCTGCCTGGCTTTTTCTTACATGAAAAAAATAAAAAATGAACAAATGATTCAAAATATATTAATACAAACATTTTCCATGGTGCATTAACCTTTAAACAAAACTAAAATCCAGACGTTGCAGTCAGAGTTTATTTATTTAGTTCATTTATATTTTGCAAATCTTTAAAACTTAACCTTAAAAATAAAATAAATACTTCAGTCTTTTTAACTATATTGCACCGACATTCGCTACATTTTCAAAGCTTAACCTTAATTATGAAATATCTTTTTCAACTTGGCAGCATGGTGGCTTAGTGATTAGCAAGCTGGGTGGAGATTCCATGTTTTCCCCGTGTCCGTGTCCGGTTTCCTCCCACAGTCCAAAAACATGGATCAAGTCAATTGAGTTCTCCAAATTGCCCCATATAGAGTGTGTTTTGTGTGAATGTGTGCCCAGGGATAGGTTGGCGCCCTGTCCTGGGTGTATCTTCCCAGCGCCCAAGACGTTCTCCCCTGGATGGGCATGGGGGGGGCCCCCCCCCCCCCCCCCGCGACCCTAATAGAGGATAAAGTGGAAGACAATGGATGGATGGATATATACTTTAGTGGCTTAGTGGTACACACGTTCACCTCTCATTGCTGGAGATTCCCGGTTCGAATCCCAATCTAGGTGGAGTTTCCATGTTTTCATGGAGGTCATTAATTTATTTAAGTTTTATAATATGAAGCACGGGTGGCACGGTGGCTTAGTGATTAGCATGTTCTCCTCTCAGTGCTAGGGATTCCCGGTTTGAATCCCAATCTGGAGTTTTCATGTTCTCCCCGTGTCCGTGTGGGTTTCCTCCGGGTTCTCCGGTTTCCCCCCACAGTCCAAAAACATGGATTAAGTCAATTGAGTTCTCCAAATTGCCCCATATAGAGTGTGTTTGTGTGAGTGTGTGCCCAGCGATAGGTTGGCGCCCTGTCCTGGGTGTATCTTCCCAGCGCCCAAGACGTTCTCCCCTGGATGGGCATGGAGAACCACCCCCCCCTTCCCGGTTGGAATCCCAATCTGTTCCAGTTTCCATGTTCTCCCCGTGTCCGCGTGGGTTTCCTCTGGGTTCTCCGGTTTCCTCCCACAGTCCAAAAACATGGATCAAGGTCAATTGAGTTCTCCAAATTGCCCCATATAGAGTGTGTTTGTAAGTGAGTGTGTGTCCAGTGATAGATTGGCGTCCTGTCCTGGGTCTATCTGCCCAGCGCCTGAGACATTCTCCCCTGGATGGGCATGGGGAAACCCCCCCCCGCGACCCTAATAGAGGATAAAGCGGAAGATGATGAATGGATATTGACTTTGTGCTTTTAGAAGCGGACTCTTTTATTTCTGGATCTCCTGGTGAATGATCTGGATTCGGTTTCTCTCACGCTGCTGACGCTCCCTCCTCTGCACCTCGCTGAGGTCATTGCTCACAATCTGTCACCTCACAAGAGTCACGCCGACCTCTACCGCCTCCGGTATGTCACATCGGGTACTTGCGGCTCCCTGTGCCATTGCGTTATGTATTTTTCTGCATGTCTCTATCTCTATTTAAACCTTTAATGTTATACAGACAATCGTTTTTTATGTTGTTTGGATTTTAGGATCTTAAAGACCTGTTGTGAGCTGGGAGTTGAGTCTTCTGCCCCCTACAGGGAGATGTTACTGAGTGTTGCTCAGATTCCTGAAGCTGAGCTGATGGAGTAAGAAATACACACAGGACCAGTCCATAATTTTGGCCACGCCCCCTTTCTGCTCCACTTATTGTCTATGTTCTCAGTTCCACTTCCTGTAAAGATGGACTTTGTAGTTCTACAATTCCAGACTGTAGTCCATCTGTTTGTGCGGTTGACTGAACTAGGGCTCAATAAGCTCAAAAAATAAGTCATTAACACTCCTACCATCATGGTTTTAATGGAAAACATACTAAAGGCGACTTACAAAGTATGTAGAGAACCGGATGGACTACAGAATGTAATTTGAAAACTACAAAGTCCATCTATATGATCAGTGAAGGAACAATGAGCTGAACCTGATAAAATTAATACAACATAATATAATGGAGGTCATTCATTTATTTAAGTTTTATAATATGAAGCACGGGTGGCACGGTGGCTTAGTGATTAGCATGTTCTCCTCTCAGTGCTAGGGATTCCCGGTTTGAATCCCAATCTGGAGTTTTCATTTTCTTCCCGTGTCCGTGTGGGTTTCCTCTGGGTTCTCCGGTTTCCTCCCACAGTCCAAAAACATGGATCAAGTCAATTGAGTTCTCCAAATTGCCCCATATAGAGTGTGTGTCCAGTGATAAATTGGTGTCCTGTCCTGGGTCTATCTGCCCAGCGCCCGAAATGTTCTCCCCTGGATGGGCATGGGGAACCCCCCCCACGACCCTAATAGAGGATAAAGCGGAAAATAATGGATGGATGGATGGAATATGAAGCACGGGTTGCAAGGTGGCTTAGTATTTAGCATGTTCTCCTCTCAGCATTAGGGATTCCCGGTTCAAATCCCCATCTGGGTGGAGTTTCCATGTTCTCCCCGTGTCCGCGTGGGTTTCCTCTGGGTTCTCCGGTTTCACAGTCCAAAAACATGGATTAAGGTCAATTGAATTCTCCAAATTGCCCCATATAGTGTGTGTCTGTGTGAGTGAGTGTGTGCCCAGTGATAGATTGGCATCCTGTCCTGGGTGTATCTGGCCAGCGCCCGAAACGTTCTCCTCTGGATGGGCATGGGGAACCCGCCCATACATCCCCCAATGGTTGGATGTATGGAATATGAAGCAAATAATTATGCATTTTCGAGAGTTTTATGCATCCAACTTTTCAATAAGGTTTTGTTATAGTTTTTTCAATTATTAAATAGGAACACCTGATCGCTACACAATCTGTACACGACTCTCCTACATTGTTGCTATATGCTTTAAATAAACTACTTACTTGCACATGACTGTGACATCGTCCCCCCATGCAAAGGTGTTCTACGTGCATGGTTGGATATATTCCATGTGAAAGAACCTGACTGGCCCACACAAAGCCTTACCCTCAACCCTATTAAACTCCTCTCAGTGTTTGCTGGCAAGAACTTTTCAGTCCACACACCCCTCACTAATTAATTTGGTTCTTGAGGTCATACCCAGTTAACCTTGGGAACATTAAAAGTGGTTGTCCTCTCATGGTGCCACATCCTGACCATAAGCCATTCCAGCTCTGTGTGACTGTATGAGATTGAGGTTGATAAAGCCCCCGTTCTTGTCCTCTAACGCTTTTTGGCTTTTCAGTCTGACCATGTTCCGTAAAGTTCCTATTACGTTTTGGTAATTTGTCCCAACTTTATCCCGTTAGAGGTCGGAAGGCAATTATTCTTCGGAGAGAAGGCTCCGGATCCCGATCAGAAGGTGGAGAGGAAGGTGGGACACCATGTGAGGTTGGTAATTTTTTATCACTGGCATTAAAGCAAACCTAACCTGAACGTTTTCAGCTGTGTTATCACTAGGGGAGCTGAAAAAAATCGATTCTTCAACAAATCGCGATTCTTAGTGCTGCCGATTCGGAATCGATTCGAAATGCCCAAGAATGTATGTTTAAGTTTTATTTCTTGGCGCCCCCTCCTGAGTGTACTGCATATTGCATTACGGCCACCGTACGGCAAGCTTGTTAACCAGCTCCCGTTGTAGTGCCATGCAGCAGGGGGAGAGCGGGATTCGACCCCCCCATCTGCGTTTAAAGCTGATGTTTGGCTTTTAAAGCCAGAAACAGAGAGAGAGCTCGACATGAGCACAACTGTTTACAACGAGTGTAACATAAAATTGAGGTACTTTGGAAATACGACAAATGCGCGAGCCCGTTTGTCGCGACATCACACTGAGATAAAAGAAGTTATAAAAATATATTTAATATTTAAGGTTAAGTTTTGAAAATGTAGCGAATGTCGGTGCAATAAAGTTCAAAAGACTGAAGTATGGATTTTATTTTTAAAGTTAAGTTTTAAAGATTTGCAAAATCTAAATGAACTCTGACTGTAACGTCTGGATTTTAGTTTCGATTAAAGGCTAATGCGGGTGGCACGGTGGTTTAGTGGTTAGCATGTTCTCCTCTCAGCACCAGGTTCGAATCCCCATCTGGGTGGAGTTCCAATGTTCTCCCCGTGCCTGCGTGGGTTTCCTCCGGGTTCTCCGGTTTCCTCCCACAGTCCAAAAACATGGATCAAGTCAATTGAATTCTCCAAATTGCCCCCTATAGAGTGTGTCTGTGTGAGTGTGTGCCCAGCGATGGATTGGCATCCTGTCCTGGGTCTATCTGCCCAGTGCCCGAAACGTTTTCCCCTGGATGGGCATGTGGAACCCCACCGCGACCCTAATAGAGGATAAATGATAATTCATTCATTCATTATCTCCCGCTTATCCTCTATTAGGGTCGCGGTGGGGTTCCCCATGCCCATCCAGGGGAGAACGTCTCGGGCACTGGGCAGATAGACCCAGGACAGGGCGCCAATCCATCGCTGGGCACATACTCACTCACACAGACACACTCTATAGGGGGCAATTTTTTGAGAATTCAATTAACTTGATCCATGTTTTTGGACTGTGGGAGGGAACCGGAGAACCCGGAGGAAACCCACGCAGACACAGGGAGAACATGGAAACTCCATGAATCCCTAGCGCTGAGAGGCGAACGTGCTAACCACTAAGCCACCGTGCCGCCGATAAATGATAATGATAATGATAAAGATAATGAATGAATGAAGATTTGATTACAGAAGTATTGTTTTAAATAAATGTATTTGTTTACATTGTCGTTTCATCTTGTCAATCACATCATTTAAAGACCATTTGAACTGAAAACTCGAAATCGATTCTGAATCGAATCATGACCTCAAAAATCGGAATCAAATCGAATCAAATCGGCAGACACTGAGAGATTCGCACCCCTAGTTGTCAAGTTAAAAACATTTCATTTTAAGAGCTTCTCTTTTAGGTGGTGAGAACTGAAGGGAGTGGGTGGAGGACCAAGCTGGACGTATTCTCTCTGCAGGAGCTGTGGCTGCACAAGGCGTCCGTGTGTCTGGCTTTGGGACTTTACCAGCCTGCCAGGCATCTGCTGTCTGAGTCAAACCTGGTGGCAAAGGTGGGTTCACCAATATTGACCCTGAATGTGTGTCATGACTCGTAGGTGGGGTCTTTGTAACAGAAAGAATATTATGCTACAAGGGAACTGGGTAACACAAAGACTCAAGATTAAAAGGTGTTAATGATTTTTTTAATGCCAGTTTCAAAGTGATGTTAACAGCTTCCTTATCTTATTAATATTATTGAAAAGAAAACAAGCATCCATCCATTATCTTACGCAGACTGTTCCTTATAGTACAGTGCGTCTTATACGTGGGTCAAATACAGAAATAGACCCCGTAATTCAGGCTGCGCCTTATAATACGGTGCGTCTTATGGTCCGGAAAATACGGTAGCTTTATTATATATTTATATTTGGTCATTTGGCAGATGATTTTATCCAAAGAGATGTGAGAAAAATACAATGTTCAATGCATTATCTAACACTATATTATTTTTTGGTTATCCCTCTATCTGTCTGTTTATTTAAATACAGTTTATTTTGTAATGTGTTGACCTTACTGTATGGTTTTACTATAACTTAGATCTTATAAACTTAATTTGAGATCTCTGTTGTAATTTAGGAACTTGGAGATCAGACATCACTGGCTAAGAGTTTTCTCCTTCTGGCTGAAGTGGCATATTTGGAGAACCACTTCGCAGACGCTCTTGCTTTTCTGGAGAAGGCTCAGGAGATTGGTGGAGACGAGGACTTCTGGTACCACCTCACTAAGAGCCGCCTGAAAGCCACAGCCAAGCTTGAAGGAGAAGACACACCCTTCCAGGTTCCATTCTTCTTGTCTCTCTCACCTTCTATATACACATACAGTACCTGTGAAAAGTTTGGCCACACCCCCTTTCTGCTCCACTTACTGTCCATGTTCTCAGTCAAGATGGACTTTGTAGTTCTCCAATTCCATTCTGTAGTCCATCTGTGTGTGTTCTACAGTACATACTGTGTACTCTGTTCTAATGCTCAGAACCACAATAGTACCACCATAGAGCAGGGGTTATTTGGTGGGGGCATTAGTCCTATCCCAGCAATGTGACTGAGGAGGAGAAATGAAACTCCACTAAAACCTCCTCATAAGGGTCAGGGACAGCAGGGTTCCCAATTCCCATCCAGGGGAGAACATCTTGGGCATTGGGCAGTTACATCCAGGACAGGGTGCCAATCCTTTACTGGACACACACTCACTCACTCACTCACTCACACACACACACACACTATATAGAGGCAATTTAGAGCAGCCAATTCACCCTGAATCTTTTTGTCACTGTGGGAGGGAATTGGAGAACCTGGAGAAAACCCACACATCCATCCATCCATCCACCCATCATTCTCTGCTTAATCCTTCACTATGGTCATGGGTGATGAGGTTTCCAATGCCCATTCACGGGAGAATGTTTCGGGCGTTGGACAGATACAACCAGGACACACTCACTCAAACAGACACACATACATACTATATGGGGCAATTTATCCATCCATCCATCCATCCATTATCTTCTGCTTTATCCTCTATTAGGGTCGCGGGGGGGGGTTCCCTATGCCCATCCAGGGGAGAACGTTGGCGCTGGGCAGATACACCCAGGACAGAGCGCCAATCTATCACTGGACACACACTCACTCACACAAACACACTCTATATGGAGAATGCAATTGACTTTGGAGAAGTAATTTGGAGAACTCAATTGACTTTGATCCATGTTTTTGGACTGTGGGAGGAAACCGGAGAACCTGGAGGAAACCCACGCAGACACGGGGAGAACATGGAAACTCCACCCAGATTGGGATTCGAACATTATCATTCTGGCCTATATAATATAATATAAGCAGTTCATGGTTAGATGTTTTTTTCTTGAGTTCATCTTTATGAATGACTTCTGCTCTTCAGATTGGTCAGATTTTGGATGGAGCTACCAGGACCTTCAGTTCTGCTCTGGAGCAGAGACCAAACCGAGCAGCTGTTCTGCAATTTTATATTGCTTCACTGCAGACCAAGTAAGTATACACAAATGTGTGCTCATGCTCACCTGTGTGTGTGTGTGTGTGTGTGTGTGTGTGTGTGTGTGTGTTTCTTAATGCAATTGGACATTGCTGAGTATATTGTGTCACAGAGGGGCCGTTCTTTGTCGACTCACTTTGAGACCTACTCATCCTGGTGACCCTGCAAATGCCGAGACGGCAGAGAGATTGAACACGGCTTTAAAACATTTAAAACAGTGTTCTGCAACATTACTGCAGCATGGCTTCAAGTCCCCAGCTGCAGAGACCATCTTAGAGCAGGCCAACAACTTGAGGTACTACATGCATATCCATCCATCCTCCATCCATTCATTGTCTTCCGCTTTATCCTCTATTAGGGTCGCGGGGGGGGTTCCCCATACCCATCCAGGGGAGTACGTTTTGGGCGCTGGGCAGGTACTTCCAGGACAGGGCACCAATCTATCGCTGGGCACACACTCACTCACACATACACACTCTATTTGGGGCAATTTGGAGAACTCAATTGACTTAATTCATGTTTTTGGACTGTGGAAGGAAACCGGAGAACCCGGAGGAAACCCACGCCGACACGGGGAGAACACGGAAACTCCACCCAGACTGGGATTCGAACCAGGAATCCCTAGTGCTGAGAGGAGAATATGCTAATCACTAATCCAACATGGCGCCCCTACACGCATATCCTTGATCATTATTCTAAAAACGCTGAATGGGATATTTAGATATATTAGTGCCTCAATGTAATTCTCATTGTTGCCGGTTAAAAAGCAGTTAATAAATCTTGAATACATGTCCTACTTAATTAATTACACTGATCATTAGTGCATTTGGACATTCGGGTCAGAGTGTCCAGTCTGATGAAAGCCCATACGCACAAACTGAGACCAAAATTAAAAGACTGGTTTGCTTTTTGAGGATGATTTGGCTTCAGTAAAACGCGTGGTATTGTGTCTGATGTAAATGTGTTCTCCGGTTTAGTTACTTAACTGTAAATGTGTCTGATTAAAATAATTATGTCCCGACTCTAATACAGCTCGAACCCGTAAAAGATAAAAGAGACGCACAAAACAGAATGAACAGCACAGTTTTCCAAATGTGCATTAACACTAAAACCAAATACATCTGTAGGTTTATACTTTTTAAAGCGACTTTATACCAGCCCTACTTCATTTTCCAATTCCAGACTGTAGTCCATCTGTGTTCTTTGTTGTTGTTAGTCCCTGTTGGTTCTCTGTTCTCTGTTAATCAGGAGCATCACAGAACAGGTATCATTTGGGTGGTGGATTGTTTCTTGTCAGTTCTGCAGTGACACTGATGTGGTGAGGGGGGTTCTAGTGGAGTTTCATTTCTCCACCTCAGTCACACTGCTGGGATAGGACTAATGCCCCCACCCAATAACCCCTGCTCTGTGGTGGTACTATTGTGGTTCTGAGCATTAGAACAGAGTACACAGTATGTACTGTAGAACACACACAGATGGACTACAGAATGGAATTGAAGAACTACAAAGTCCATCTTTACAGGAAGTGGAACTTAGAACATGGACAATAGGTGGCGCAGAAAGGGGGCGTGTCCACCAAACTACTTTGACTGCTGCTATATATATGTATAGAAATTTAGATAGAGTGGTAAATTATGTAATATTTTTCATTTATTCATCTATTATCTTCAGCTTTATCCTCTATTAGTGGCCCATCCAGGGGAGAACGTTTCGGGCGCTGGGCAGATACACCAAGGACAGGACACCAATCCATCACTGGACACACACTCACTCACACACACACACTCTATATGGGGCAATTTGGAGAACTCAATTGACTTGATCCATGTTTTTGGACTGTGGGAGGAAACCGGAGAACCCGGAGGAAACCCATGCGGACATGAGGAGAACATGGAAACTCCACCCAGACTGGGATTCGAACCAGGAAACCCTAGTGCCAAGAGCCGCCCACTATATAATATCCTATATATATATATATAATTATTATTTATATACAGAATATATATATATATATATAACGCATGCACACACACACACACACACAAATATATATATATATATACACATGTGAAGATGTGTAGATGCATCGAATACAAAAATATTCCAAAGGCAGAGAATCAATTAGCTATATACAATATATATCGTTTTCGTCTTCGTTATTTAATATCGAAAGTACGACTTCATATGTCTTTAATAAATTAGCAAAATTGAAATAAAAATATTAATTTGTCCCTCTTCACTAATATTAAAATCACTAAAACTAAATATTTTTATTTCAATTATCTTTTAATAGAATGCAGGCCATGTTAACTTCCATAAAAGAAGAAAGACAACGCCACCTGCTGGATGCCTTGCTCGTCATGCAGCGTGCTTTGTCCGTTCAAGAGGAAGTTCTTTCCAGTTTCTTCGGGCTTCTCCCACCTCATGAGGTACGTATTTAGTATTCTATGCATTTGTGTAATTTAATGAGAAGGCGGTTCTGTTGCTTAGTGGTTAGAATGTTCCCACCTCTCACAGTCCAGAAATTCCCCATGACCATCCAGGGCAGAACAATTTGGATGCTGGGCAGATACACCCAGGACAGGGCACCAATCCAATGCTGGTCACACACTCACACTATATACTATATATAGCTTAAATCAGCCAATTGACCTTGATCCATGTTTTTGGACTGTGGGAGGAAACCGGAGAACCCGGAGGAAACCCACGAGGACACGGGGAAAACATGAAAACTCCACCCCAATCGGGATTAAAACCTGGATCCCAAGCGCTGAGAGGTGGACATGCTAACCACTAAGCCACCGGTCCCTACACCTAATAAATGGGCAACGATGTCCAGACACATTTGGAATCTCCATATCCCAATCTGGGTTGGCACGGTGGCTTAGTAGTTAGCATGTTCTCCTCTCAGCGCTGGGGATTCCCGATTCGAATCCCAATCTGAGTGGAGTTTCCATGTTCTCCTTCGGGTTCTCCGGTTTCCTCCCACAGTCCAAAAACATGGATTAAGGTCAATTGGATTCTCCAAATTGCCCCATATAGAGTGTGTCTGTGTGAGTTATTTTTTGCCCAGTGATAGATTGGCAGGCGGCACAGTGGCTTAGTGGTTAGCATGTTCTCCTCTCAGCGCTAGGGATTCCCGGTTCGAATCCCCATCTGGGTGGAGTTTCCATGTTCTCCCCGTGTCTGCGTGGGTTTCCTCCGGGTTCTCCGGTTTCCTCCCACAGTCCAAAAACATGGATCAGGTTAATTAAATTCTCAAAAATAGCCACCTATGGAGTGTGTCTGTGTGAGTGAGTGTGTGCCCAGCGATGGATTGGCGCCCTGTCCTGGGTCTATCTGCCCAGCGCCCGAGACGTTCTCCCCTGGATGGGCATGGGGAACCCCCCCGACCCTAATAGAGGATAAAGCGGAAGATAATGAATGAATGAATGAATGATTGATTGGCGTCCTGTACTGGGTGTATCTGCCCAGCGCTCGAGACGTTCTCCCCTGGATGGGCATGGGAAACACCCCCCCCCACGACCCTAATAGAGGAGAAAGCGGAAGATTTTTTCCAGGGTCTCCGGTTTCCTCCCACAGTCGAAAACATGGATTTAAGGTGAATTGGCTGTGACCATTGTGGAGTATTAAGTGTTCCATAATAAGATGCTATTAATCATTAAGCTGTGATGCAGTAATGGGGCTCTGATATGCTAATATAGATTTATCAGTTTAAGCGTCCGTTTCACATTTTGAGCCTCATTAGTTTAAAGAGTCGATCACCTACAAGGCTGGAACATAATGAGCCTTTTTTTTAAATTCCCCAAATGCGAGGAGCCATCAGATTTGGGCTTCGATAACGGAGTGTGTGATGAATGCAATCCGACTCCAGCTGGGTTTGATGCTCTGATCTGATCCAGTGCGATGTGTCGCAAACAGCACTAAACAAATCCCTAATTAGTTTTATTTAATTTCTAACAGCAGCTAGTTTTGCCTTCCAACACATTAAAGGTGATGTTTATTAAAAGTGAAAAAGACACTCGAGGGAAATCAGAAGCACTAAAGAAATTAAACTCCTGCAGCATTACTTTATTCGATTTTGATTTGGAAGAATAACGACTGGAAGAGTCGAGTATACGTACAGCGATGCAGCAGCACCTGATGGTTTCGTACCGCGGCGGCACGCGGTTAGAACATCTGCCTCGAAGCACTGGGATTCCTGGTTCGAATCCCAATCTGGGTGGAGTTTCCATGTTCTCCCCGTGTCCGTGCGGGTTTCCTCCGGGTTCTCCGGTTTCCTCCCACAGTCCAAAAACATGGAGCAAGTTAATTGAATTCTCAAAAATTGCCCCATATAGAGTGTGTATGTGTGAGTAAGTGTGTGCCCAGCGATGGATTGGCGCCCTGTCCTGGGTCTATCTGCCCAGTGCCCGAGACGTTCTCCCCTGGATGGGCATGGGGAACCCCACCGCGACCCTAATAGAGGATAAGCGGAAGATAATGAATGAATGAATGAATGAAATTAAGTGTGTGAGTGTGTGCCCAGCGATAGATTGGTGCCCTGTCCTGGGTGTATCTACCCCTCGCCCAAAACGTTCTCTCCTGAATGAACCCCGCCCCCCCGCGACCCTAGTAGATGATAAAGTGGAAGATAATGGATGGATGAATGAATGAATAAACTAATGAATATTTGCTTAGTGGTTAGCATGTTCTCCTCTCAGCACTAGGGATTCCCGGTTCGAATCCCAATCTGGATGGAGTTTCCATGTTCTCCCCGTGTCCTGTGGGTTTTCTCTGGGTTCTCCAGTTTTCTGCCACAGTTTAAAAACATGGATTCAAGGTAAACTGAATGCTCTAAATTGCCCCATATAGAGTGTGTTTGTGTGAGTGAGTATGTGTCCAGTGATAGATTGGCGTCCTGTCCTGGGTCTATCTGCCCAGCGCCTGAAATGTTCTCTCCTGGATGGGCATGGAGAACCCTCCGCGACCCTAATAGAGGTTAAAGTGGAACATATTCATTAATCCATTATCTTCAGCTTCATCCTCTATTAGGGTCGCGGGGGGTTCTCCATGCCCATCCAGGGGTGAACATTTCAGACGCTGGGCAGATACACCCAGAATAGGACGCCAATCTATCACTGGGCACGCACTTACTCACACAGACACACTTTATATGGGGCAATTTGGAGAACTCAATTAATCTTGATACGTGTTTTTGGACTGTGAGAGGAAACCGTTAAACCTGGAGGAAACCCACGCGGAAACGGGGAGAACATGGAAACTCGAACCGGGAATCCTTGTGCAATATTTGTCTCATTTATTCCTCTATTGTAGGACTGTAAATAACTGAAAATTAGAAAATTAGAATTGTATCTTGTCTATATAGATTTCTAATTCTATTGATATTTTTTTAAATCTCCTCTAATGACTAGATACTATTTTCACCTTTCTTCTAATGTATCTGCTGCTGAGAATGTGAATTTCCCCATTGTGGGACAAATAAAGGTTTATGTTCTTATCTTATCTTATCCTTATGGTTCTCACGATGGTTGTTCTGTGTTTCTGTCTCTGGCTGTACAGTGTGATTGGTCGAGGCAGCCTGCTGTTCACACGTGTATGCATATCAGGCTTCAACTGGCTGATTTGGGTCTGATAATGTTAGAGATGCAACGGGAGGACGAAGCCGCCCAAGCTAAGATCCTGAGCACGATGAGTCCCGGCGAAAGAGCTTTGGCCGAATACCTCAACAGCACGGCCGAGCTGAGTGACTTGGAAACTGTAAGCATGCCAACATGTTACATTACATTACTTTTTGTCATTTAGCAGATGCTTTCATCCAAAGCGACAAGGTGGCTTAGTGTTTAGCATGTTCTCCTCTCAGCCCTAGAGATGCTTGGTTCGAATCCCCATCTGGGTGGAGTTTCCATGTTCTCCCCGTGTCCGCGTGGGTTTCCTCCGGGTTCTCCGGTTTCCTCCCACAGTCCAAAAAACATGGATCAAGGTCAATTGAGTTCTCCAAATTGCCCCATATAGAGTGTGTCTGTGTGAGTGAGTGTGCCCAACGATAGATTGGCGTCCTGTCCTAGGTGTATCTGCCCAGCGCCCGGGACGTTCTCCCCTTAATGGGCATGGGGAACCCCCCTGCCCCCGTGCGCGACCCTAATAGAGGATAAAGCGGCAGAGAATGGATGGATGAAAAAAATAGCCCCATATATTGTGTCTTTGTGTCTGAATGACAGATTGGCGCCCTCTTCTGGGTGTAGAGGATTAATATAAGCAGATAATGAATGAATTTACCTCGAATCCATGTTTTTTTTTGGACTGTGGGAGGAAACTGGAGAACCCGAAAACCCACACAGACCCTTTCAAATGAAAACTCCACCCAGATCAGGCTTCGAACCTGGATCCCCAGCACTGAGAGGCAGACATGCTGACCACGATGCCACCATGCCACCCAGGTAACATGCTGTGAATACACTGTAGATCACCACGAAGCCTGGCCTGATTTCATTACCACGCTTTATTCCTGTCAGGTGCTGGAGCAGCAGCACAGGATGTTACAGCATCCGATTCCACCTGCAGTCTGTTTAGTATGTACAGTACGTATAGTGTGCAGCTTCCCCAGACTGGGATTCATTGAATTTGTTTGGTCTGCCTGCAGGAGTGGCTGTCTGTAGTTCAATCTGTGGGTCAGGTTGCGATGACCCAGCTGACGTTGGTCCGCTCTCAGTCAAACGACTGTGTGAAGACTCGAACCCACAGTATCATCCTGCTGGGAAAGTGCCTGAGGATAATGGCACAGATGGACAAACCCAAGGTACTTATTATCTATACCATCTCCTTCTCTTGCTCTCTCGCTCCCTTGCTTGTCCTCTGTCTCTCTCTCTCTCGCACTCTTACTGTGCAGAAGTTTTCCAAAAGTTCATCTTTATTATAATAGTGCTATCAGAACATACAGTAGAACCATCCCTCCATCCATTATCTTCCACTTTATCCTCTATTAGGGTCGTGGGGGATTCCGCATGTCCATCCAGGGGATCAAGTTTCGTGCGCTGGGCAGATACACCCAGGACAGGACACCAATCTATCGCTGGGCACACACTCACTCACACAGACACACTCTATATGGGGCAATTTGGAGAATTCAATTGACTTGATCCATGTTTTTTAGACTGTGGGAGGAAACCGGAGAACCCGGAGAAAGCCCACGCGGACACGGGGAGAACATGGAAACTCCACCCAGATTGGGATTCAAACCACGAATCCCTAGTGCTGAGAGGAGAACATGCCAACCACGAAGCCACCGTGCTGCTCCAATTAGAGCGTTGTAATGGGGGGGGGGGGGTGGAGTTCCCCATGCCCATTCAAGGGAAAAAGTTTCGTGTGCTGGGAAGATACACTAAGGACAGGGCGCCAATCTATCTCTGGACACACACTCACTCACACAAACACACTCTATGTGGGGCAATTTGGCGAATTTAATTAACCTTGATCCATGTTTTTGGACTGTGGGAGGAAACCGGAGAACCCAGAAGAAACCCACGCAGCCACGGGGAGAACATGGAAACTCCACCCAGATGGGGATTCGAACCTGTGCTGAAATACATCACCATATCAAAATGTGATCACTGTGATTGGTTAAATGAACCTGTGTGGTTCTTATTGATGAAACCTGAACATTAACTCTGCAGAAGGGCGTTAAAATCGTGGCTTATTCTCAGATCTGAAGCGTAATGTGGTCTGCTTCTAATTCGTGGGAGATTTGTTGCTTTGTTCCACCAGGTGGACAGCTCTACAGATGAGAACCTAAAAGAAAACGAGGAGGGGGAACATGCCAGCAGCGAGGAAGCGGCCGAAGGGCAGACGCAGACAGCAGCAAAAACTACCCACAGTGCAGAGCAGCAGGTAGAGTAGATCCTCCCAAGACATATCACACGCCGTCTTCAAAAAGGTTCTGTGGGTTCTCCTCAGATGTCCTGGATCTGGTGGATCTTCAAAGTTTGGGAGCTGTATAAAATTCTCTAGATTATTTTATGAACATCTTTAGAATGTAACACAAATCCTTAAGGTAGATCATAAGAATCCATCCCTCCATTGTCTTTCGCTTTATCCTCTATTAGGGTCACGGGGGGGTTCCCCATGCTCATCCAGGGGAGAACGTTTCGGGCGCTGGGCAGATACAGCCAGGACAGGACGCCAATCTATCACTGGGCACACACTCACTCACACAGACACACTCTATATGGGGCAATTTGGAGCATTCACTTAACCTTGAGCCATGTTTTTAGACTATGGGAGGAAACCGGAGAACCCGGAGGAAACCCACGCAGACATGGGTAGAACATGGGAACTTCACCCAGATGGGGATTCGAACCGGGAATCTCTAGTGCTGAGAGGAGAACATGCTAACCACTAAACCACCGTGCCGCATATATATATATATATATACATTCATTCATTATCTCCCGCTTATCCTCTATTAGGGTCGTGGTGGGGTTCCCCATGCCCATCCAGGGGAGAACATCTCGGGCGCTGGGCAGATAGACCCAGGACAGGGCGCCAATCCATCGCTGGGCACACACTCACTCACACAGACACACTCTATATGGGGCAATTTGGAGAATTCAATTAACTTGATCCATGTTTTTGGACTGTGGGAGGAAACCGGAGAACCCGGGGGAAACCCACGCAGACATGGGGAGAACATGGAAACTCCACCCAGATGGGGATTCGAACCATGAATCCCTAGTGCTGAGAGGAGAACATGCTAACCACTAAGCCATCGTGCCGCCTATATATATATATATATAATATAATTTTATATATTTATATATATTTATATAAAACCGGCAGTTGGCCCCGCCCCTAAATCCAAAGCACTGCCTTGCGAATCATCTCCATTAGATTTACATTACATTATAGTTTCTGTTTGTGTTTTTGCACTTTATTTGACTGACAAGACGAGTGAAGGACTTTGCCCCCAAAAGAATTAAAATACCACTTTCATTTAGAGTGAGAGGATGAATGTTTTTTCACAATGTTAAACTCAAAATGGTGGCTTAGTGTTTAGCATGTTCTCCTCTCAGCGCTAGGGATTCCCGGTTCCAAACCCCATCTGGAGTTTCCATGTTCTCCCCGTGTCCGCGTGGGTTTCCTCCGGGTTCTCCAGTTTCACAGTCCAAAAACATGGATCAAGTCAATTGTGTTCTCCAAATTGCCCCATATAGAGTGTGTGTGTGAGTGAGTGAGTGCCAGGCGATGGATGTGTGTAAACAGGTATAAAAAATTATTTACCCTGGTAGATCTCGGTGACCTGTCCAATGGAAAAGTAGATCTCGGGCCAGAAAAGTGCAGGTACCCCTGCTCTACAAGGATCAGATCGCGGGGAGGGCGGGGTGCTTTATTATGTATTGTAATTGTAGATGTTGATTCTTCATGCCCAGCTGTCCTGGGTGTATCTGCCCAGCGCCCGAAACGTTCTCCCCTGGATAGGCATGGGGAACCCCCCCCCCCTCCCGCGCGCGACCCTAGTAGAGGAATGAATGAATGAATGTTGATTCTTCACTTCTGTTCGAGTTTCCATCCACAGGGAATGAAGGCGTGTTGTGTTTATACCTTCAGATGTACGGTTCTCTCACCGGTCTGATCTGGTTTACAGAGCAGCAGTAGTGCCGGACCGCAGATGTTGAATCAGGCTGTCCAGACTCTGACTGAAGCGCTGACTCTGGGTCTGCAGCATAACCAGCCTGAACTGCTCAGCCAGGTCTGTGCAGAGTTGCTTGCATGCCACCACCACGAGCCATCGGTCTCTGGCCAGTACCTCGCCCTGCTGCAGGTGAGAGCGCCATGAGCTTATCCATTCATCCATTATCTTCTGCTTTATCCTCTATTAGGGTCATGGGGGGGTTCCCCATGCACATCCAGGGTAGAACATCTCGTCCAGATTGGGATTCGACCCAAGAATCTATAGCGCTGAGAGAAGAACATGCTAACCACTAAGCCACCGTGCCGCCCATCTACACAAACCATCAACCTTAATTAACTTCTCTCTAATTTTAGATTTACATTACATTTATTGGACACTTTTATCCAAAGCGACTTACAAGGTGAGCACAGGGTTCACCACAACATCCCTGGAGCAATGAGGGTTAAGGGTCTTGCTCAAGGTCCCACATTGGTAACTTCAGTGGACCTGGGATTTGAACCCACAACCTTCAGATTGAACACCCTAACCACTGAGCTACCACACCCCTAATGATTAAAGCTTTCATTTTTTTATTCATTCATTCATTATCTCCTGCTTTATCCTCTATTAGGGTCGCGGTGCGGTTCCCCATGCCCATCCAGGGGAGAACGTCTCAGGCGCTGGGCAGATAGACCCAGGACAGGGCGCCAATCTATCGCTGGGCACACACTCACTCACACAGACACACTCTATATGGGGCAATTTGGAGCATTCACTTGACCTTCATCCATGTTTTTAGACTGTGGGAGGAAACCGCAGGACCCGGAAAAAACCCACACAGACACAGGGAGAACATTGATACCCAGGTTTACCTGCTAAACACACACCATGCCTTCCAGAAAGAAACCTGAAGATCCTAAAATTAATACACAGTGCCAGTCAAAAGTTTGGCCACTCCCCTTTCTTGCTCTATCATCTATTTCCTCCAATTATCATATAGATGGACTTTGTAGTTCTACAATTCCAGACTGTAGAACATCTGTGTTCTTGGTTCTTGTTAGTCTCCTGTGAGGGGGTTTTAGTGTAGTTTCATTTCTCCACCTCAGTCACACTGCTGGGATAGGAATAATGCCCCCACCAAATAACCCCTGCTCTGTGGTGGTACTATTGGGGTTCTGAGCATTAGAACAGAGTACACAGTATGTACTGTAGAACACACACAGATGGACTACAGAATGGAACTGGAGAACTACAAAGTCCATCTTTACAGGAAGTGGATCTGAGAACATTAACAATAAGGGGAGCAGAAAGGAGGCGTGTCCACCAAAGTACTTTGACTTCTGCTTTATATATGTATAGAAATTTAGATAGAGTGGTAAATTATATAATGTTTTATATTATATTCATTCATTATTCTCTTCCGCTTGATCCTCTATTAGGGTCACGGGGGGGGGGGGGTTCCCCATGCCCATCCAGAGGAGAACGTTTCGGGCGCTGGGCAGATCCACCCAGGACAGGGCGCCAATCCATCGCTGGGCACACACTCACTCACACAGACACACTCTATATGGGGCAATTTGGAGAAGTCGATTGACTTGATCCATGTTTTTGGACTGTGGGAGGAAACCACCCAGATTGGGTTCAAACCGGGAATCCCTAGTGCTGAGAGGAGAACATGCTAACCACTAAACCGCTGTGCCACCCGATATATTATATAATTTTATATATTTATATATATGTATAACCTATAAAAATGGTATACACAGTTTCACACCCACCTATATATGTGTGTGTGTGTGTGTGTGCGGATTCCCGGTTTGAATGCCAATCTGGGTGGAGTTTCCATGTTCTCCCCGTGTCCGTGTTCTCCGGTTTCCTCCCACAGTCCAAAAACATGGATCGAGGTCAATTCTCCAACTTGCCCCATATAGTGTGGGTCTGTGTGAGTGTGCCCAGCGATAGATTGAAACACTCGAAATGTTCTCCCCCGGATGAGCATGGGGTATATATAAATATATATATATATATATATATATATATAAAAAATATATCTGCCCAGCGCCCGAAACGTTCTCTCCATGGGGAACCCCACCGCGACCCTAATAGAGGATAAAGCGGGAGATAATGAATGAATATATATATATTAGTTAGTTAGTTAGTATTTATATACAATACACACACTCATATATATCCAAACTCTACATAAAGTTCCAATACAAATACAAAACTGGAACAAATAGTTCCAATTTTTTAAACTAGTATATATATATATATATATGTATATTATATAGTATATATTGTATATAAAGATATTAGTGTTTGAATGTATTTCTGTATTCATTACTCACCTGTCTGTTCTCTGCTTTGATCTCAGAGCTGTATGTGCTGTATTGAGTTGTCCAGAGTGCTGCGTACGGCGTGTTCAGACAGCCGTCAGTCACAGGTTGCTGCACTGCTGGGTTTGCAGAACAATCTGGAGGCCTCTTCCTGTCACAGAGGCAGCTTCATGCTTTCAGCTATTCAACAGTCTCTTCAAACTCACTCAAAGGTGCTGCTTTTCTGCTTATAGCTCAGTCAAATATCCTTCAGTGTATCATTCAGTGTTTATAACGCAATCAGGCACAAGAGGGCGTGCATTATTGCTAAAAAAGGTGTTAGACACATCCATCCAGCCATTATCTTCTGCTTCATCCTCTATTAGGGTCGCGGGGGGGTTCTCCATGCCCATCCAGGGGAGGACGTCTCAGGCGCTGGGCAGATACACCCAGGACAGGGTGCCAATCTATCACTGGACACATTCAACATTCACTGACACAGACACACTCTATATGGGGCAATTTGGAAAATTCAATTGACCTTAATCCATGTTTTTGGACTGTGGGAGAAAACCGGAGAAGCCGGAGCAAACCCACGCGGACAACATGTGAACTCCACCCAGATGGGGATTCGAACCGGGAATCCCTAGAGCTGAGAGGAGAACATGCTAACCACCAAGCCACCGTGCCGCCTGGTTGACTGCTACTGTATGTAAAATAAACTTGAGTTACAACAAGAATGAGACGTTACTGTAATGAGGTTGTGCTTTTCCTTTCAATGTCACAGACCTTCCACCAGCTGAACATTAACCCAAACCACCTGAACTTACTGAGCGAGTTGCCACCTAATCTCAAAATCCTGCTGCTGCAGCACACTGGAGACGGGTAAGTCCGAGTGTGTTATCAGTAAACAAAGCAATCTTCTTTCCAAAAACTCTAAAATGGGAAGTTGCTAAAGTTATATTGGTTTTGGTGATTATAAGTGCACCTTTAAAAAAACCTTTTATCATCAAAGTTTGACTTTTTCTGACACTGGAAGCTCTGTTATTGCCCATCTGGGGGAGAACGTTTTGGGCGCTGGGCAATATACAGGATAGGGCACCGATCACTCGCTGGGCACACACTCACTCACACAGACACACACTATATAGGGCAATTTAAAGAATTCAGCTTACCTTAAATCCATGTTTTTGGACTGTGGGAGGAAACTGGAGAACCTGAAGGAAACCCACACAGACAAGGGTAGAACATGGAAACTCCACTCAGATCAGGATTTAAACCTGGATACCCAGAGCTGAAAGGCAGACCTGTTAACACTACATCACCTTTCATCATGTGGAGGATCATGTGTTTGTGGTTTTTTTTTCTGTCTGCAGTTCCGTCCTCTATGGAGCAGTTTATGAAAAAGTGCAAATCATTAGGGATGAGAAAGAGAAAGCGTCCAAGCTCCCAGGTAATAAATATCGGTTTCACTTTTAAAAGCTGGGTTTGAGTTTCGTGTCCGTGTGTATATATATATATATATATATATATATATATATATATATATATATATATATATATATATATGTGTGTGTGTGTGTGTGTGTGTGTGTGTGTGTGTGTGTGTGTGTGTGTGTGACATACCCACCCAGGCCACCCAGGACCCACCCACTGGAAACACACTCACTTACAACACAGACACACTCTATATGGGGCAATTTGGAGAATTCAATTGACTTTATCCATGTTTTTGGACTCTGGGAGGAAACTGAAGAACCTGGAGGAAACCCACACTGACAGAGGGACAACATGATAAACTCCACCCATGTATGTGTGCGTGTGTATGTGTGTATATATATATATGTATATGTGTAAATTTATATATATATATATATATATATATATATATATATATATATATATATATATATATATATATATATATATATATATATATATATATATAGTGGTTTATATACTTCCTGTGTAGCTTTTGCTGAATAAGCAGTATGTGCACAAGAAACTGTTGGAGGCTCAGTGGGACTTGTTATTTGTATGAGATAGATTTTAATACTTAAGGTGTGTGTTTGTGATTCAGGTGGATTGGTATGTTCCAGAGTGGCTGAAGCTCGAGTTCCGCCCTCTGTCCTCTATCAAATCCAGAACAAAGCCTGTGACTTTAGAGAGACGGTGGCACAGACCGTACTGAGAGCGTCTCGTCAACACAGAGATGTACAGACTGTCGGACGAACGGTACGCATACGGTCTTACCTTGAGTTAAAAAGGATTTCAAGGTGCCAATCCATTGCCAGGCCCACCCTCACTCACACTATATAGGGGCAATTTAGAGCAGCCAATTCACATTGAATCTATGTTTTTGGACATGTGGGAGGAAACCGGAGAACCCAGAGAAACCCACACGGACACGGGGAGAACATGGAATAACTCCACCCAGATTGGGATTCGAAATGGGGACAGGGTGCCAATCCATAACTGGGCATACACTCACAAACACACTCTATATGGGGCAATTTAGAGCACTCAATCCATGTTTTTAGACTGTGGAAGGAAACCGGAGAACCTGGAGGAAACCCATGTGGACATGGGGAGAACATGGAAACTCCATTCAGATTGGAATTTGAATCTGGATCCCCAGTGCTGAGTTGCCACCATGCCACCCTCATGCCACCCTCATGATTACGTAATTAAGAAGTTTCATCTCCAGCAAAACAAGTGTTTACATGATTGTCTCATTTTTTATCTCATTTTGTCTTTCTGTTAAGGAGGAGGGGGACAAACTTTTTCAAGCTCTTGTGCAAGAAATGAAGGATTATCTACAACCAGTACTTTCTCAGTTAGGACTGTCGAGTTTCAGGTTTGTATGTCATGGTAGCTCAGTGGTTAGGGTGTTGGGCTATCAATCTGAAGGTTGTGGGTTTAAATCCCAGGTCCACTGAAGTTACCCATGTGGGTCCTTGAGCAAGACCCTTAACCCTCATTGCTCCAGGATGCTGTGGCCAACCCTGTGCTCTGACCCCCACCATGAAAATAACGATGTTTGTATGTACCTTATAACATTCTGAGTTGATTTTACATCCATAAATGCTCCATCTGTTTGGGTGGAGATGCAGGATCAGATAAATAAGTTAACTCTGAAATAAGTTCTCGTAACCACCTTCTCCGTAAGTGCGTCATCATGACAACACCAAGGCAAAACAGTTCCTCGGTAATAATGCAACCTCGGCAAAATTCCATTTTATCTGAAGCAAAACAAATGCGAACCACTCTCTGTAGCTTCTTTTATCCCGTTGACACCCCCCTCCCCCTGTATTATACCACCGGTAAATCAGGTTGCTTTCGAATCATCACGCAGTGGAGTTCAGGCTGGGATTGAACATGGCGTTTACAAACAGCAGATGTCGGTGTGAACCGTGTGACCTGTGTGAATCCTCACATTTCTTAAAGCTGGACTCTTTCATGCCTCGCGCTCGCCGTTCGCTGTTCATTATACCGTCGTCGCTACCCCGATTCACTCGGTTTTATCTTTCTGTTTCAGCCAGTGCCACCCGATAACAGCCAGCAATGAGGCGACACAGCCACCGAGCAAAGAGAAAAGTGCGACTGCAGATAAACCTCCACCGGGTAATTACAGCACGCTTCCACTGTTCTTATTTAACACGTTTCCGGGAAATCAAGCACGTTTCCATTCATGGTAGTGGAGCTATTCGTCGGAATAATTCATCACAAACAAGATCAGACTGTTGCTCTGCACGCTGAGCTTTTACTTTACTGTTGCTATAGAAACACCTTTTAATTTAATTATTTATTCATTCATTCATTATCTTCCGCTTTATCCTCTATTTGGGTCGCGGTGGGGTTCCCCAAGTTCCATCCAGGGCAGAATGTTTCGGGCGCTGGGTAGATACACCCAGCACAGGGCACCAGTCTATCGCTGGACGCACACTCACTCACACAGACACACTATATGGGGCGATAATTTGGAGAACTCAATTGACCTTGATCCATGTTTTTGGACTGTGGGAGGAAACCGGAGAACCCGGAGGAAACCCACGCGGACACGGGGAGGACATGGAAACTCCACCCAGATGGGGATTCGAACCGGGAATCCCTAGTGCTGAGAGGAGAACATGCTAAACACTAAGCCACCGTGCCACCCTCATTTAATTATCTTTAATTGATTAATTATCTCATCTTAATATGGTGTGTCGTCAGCATAGAAGTGAAAACTTTATTCTCCCTGTGGAATAATTAATCTCAGAGGAAGATGTATATTAGCACGTTCTCCTCTCAGGGAATCTGGGTGGAGTTTCCATGTTCTCCCCGTTCTCCAAATTGCCCCATATAGAGCGTGTCTGTGTGAGTGAGTGTGTGCCCATCTATAGATTGGTGGCCTGTCCTGGGTGTATTTGCCCAGAGCCCGAAACGTTCTCCCCTGGCTGGGCATGGGGAACCCCCCCCCAACGACCCTATTAGAGGATAAAGAGGAAGATAATGGATGGATGGATGGATGGATGTGATTTATGGTGTGTGTGTGTGTGTTTAACAGAATCATCTGAAGAGCATGGGGAAAGTGTGGTGCTGTTAGCAGACAGGATGTTGCTGGAGCTACCATTAGAAGCTCTTGATGTTTTACAGGGGGCTGAAATCAGCTCAGTGTGCCGTGATCTTTCTCTGCAGGTCTTTCACTCGCGCCTCCAAAAAAAAGAGACGGGTACGACGGCACAAACCGGACTGCGGGGTCCTGTATCCATGTCATGATGCACTCTATCTCACATTTACTTCTGCTGCACATGCTGTTCCCTTTAACACACCGATTCCCATTGCATTAATATTATATACATTTCGCTAACCTGCATAGATCTTTAAAGCCTTTAAAATTAAAGAAGTGTACGTTTGTGTATCTAAGTGTTAGGCCAGACGCAAGAGTCTCAGACAGTGCATTGTATATGATTTCATCTGTCCATCCAGGGGAGAACATTTCAGGCACTGGGCAGATACACCCAGGACAGGGCGCCAATCCATCACTGGGGACACACTCACACAAACTTTATAGGGGCAATTAAGAGCAGCCAATTCATCTTCAGTTCACGTCTTTGGACTGTGGGAGTAAACTTTAGAATTTGGAGGAAGCCCACATGGACACTGGGAGAACATGGAAACTCGATTCAAACCTGGATCCCCAGCACTGAGAGGAGAACATGCTAACCAATACACCACCCATCTCATTGCATGTTATTATCTTCCAAATCCGTCTCATGGGAGTTCCCCATGCCCATGCAGGGGCAATTTGGAGAATTCAATTGACTTTGATCCATGTTTTTGGGCTGTGGGAGGAAACCCCATGCCCATCCAGGGGAGAATGTTTCGGGCGCTGGGCAAATACACCCAGGACAGGACGCCAATCTATCACTGAGCAAACATTCACTTACACAAACACACTCTATATGGGGCAATTTGGAGAATTCAATTGACTTTCATCCATGTTTTTGGACTGTGGGAGGAAACTGGAGAACCCGGAGGAAACCCACGCGGACACGGGGAGAACATGGAAACTCCACCCAGATTGGGATTTGAACCAGGAATCCCTAGAGCTGAGAGGAGAACATGCTAAACCACTAAGCCACTGTGGTAATTTAATAATAAATCAATAATAAAACATATTGTTTTGCTTTATTATATAAATTGCTTGAGGGTGCTGTAGCAGCTTTACACAAAGAACGTTCTATAGAAACGCCATCACGGAGGACTTGACCTGTTCCATCAGCCAGCATGCTGCACCGGTGGGCATTTAATATTCACCCACACACCTTTTAATTCACCCTCATTTGAATTTCAGCCGTGTGTTCACTGGTGTTGGCACGGAGTTAACTAAAT
>JAFMOD010000337.1:158109-201601 GCA_019802435.1 Corydoras maculifer
TGTATCTGAGTCTGTGTTGGTTTTTGTGTGTCTATGCGGGTCTGTGTTGTTCTGTGTGGGTCTGTGTCGGTTTGTGTCAGTCTGTGTCTCTGTGTTAGTCTCTGGACCTGTTTTTTTTTTGTCTGTTTCTGGGTCTGTGTCTCTGTATGTGTCTCAGGGTCTGTGTGGGTCTGTGTCTGTGTGTGTCTCTGGGTCTGTGTCTCTGTGTGTGTCTCAGGGTCTGTGTGGGTCTGTGTCTGTGTGTGTCTCTGGGTCTGTGTCTCTGTGTGTGTCTCAGGGTCTGTGTGGGTCTGTGTCTGTGTGTGTCTCTGGGTCTGTGTCTCTGTGTGTGTCTCAGGGTCTGTGTGGTTCTGTGTCTCTGTTTCGGTGTGTCTGGGTCTGTGTGGTTCTGTGTCTCTGTGTGTATCTCTGTGTCGGTGTGTGTCTGTGTCTCTGGGTCTGTGTAGGTCTGTGTCTGTGTGTGTCTCTGTGTTTCTACGTAAGCTAGATGACCGGTGGTACATACTTTTTGCACAAAAGTAGCTGCTTCTCCAAAGAATTGCATCTCTGTAAACAACAAATCAGAAGTTTGAGTCAAAATCAAGTTGTTTAACAAAATGATGGGAACAGAGTTTTTTTTCTTCAGCACACTGACAGCATCAGGACAAAGTCATCAATCAAAAGGCTGCATCTCTCACCTGAAGCTGCAGCATGGTGTAATATTAATAGAGTGCAAAGCTATAACCCTGAACTACAAATAAACCTCAAGAGCATAATGGGGGTCAACGCGTGCAAAAACTCTGTTACAGCACCCAATTCTTTCTGTCCAGTTCTCTCTGTGGGTTTAGTTCAGGACACTTTGTGCAAATGAACTTACTTAACCATGCTTTCATTTGTCCTGTGGGTCACAGTCACACTGGTACAGTGATGGTCCATGTCTCATAGTGTTCTCTCAAAGCTGGACCTCCACAGAGCGGGTATCGTTTGGGTGGTGAATGATTCGCACTATTACAGAGACGGTGACATGGTGGTAGTTCATTAGTGTGTGGTGCATGTAACAATGTGCAGAAAGGACAGAGTGCAGTTGGAACTTTTAAACATCTGAGATGTGCACATGTCATACATGCAGCCTTGTTACAGTTACCGTATTTTCCGGACTCCGAATTAATTTTCTTCACTCGGCTTTTCTGTGAGATGAGCGAGCATGGAGCCGCAGATCAGCAGGGACGGTGATGTGTGGAAAAAAACATTTTATAGATTTTGGAACTCAGTACACGAATAAGGCGCACCGGATTATAAGGTGCACGTCCGATTTCTGGGAAAATATTAGGCTTTTAGGTGCGCCTTATAGTCCGGAAAATACGGTACTCTGAAATTTCCTACTGGCATTAATACAATATACTTTAATACTGTCTACAATAGCTGGGCACACACACACACACATACACACTATACAAGAAGGAAGACATTTACAGATTTTAATGGTACAAATATTGTCAACGAAATAATCATGATTACAGCGGCATGGTGGCTTAGTGGTTAGCATGTTCTCCTCTCAGCACTATGGATTCCAGGATCGAATCCCAATCTGGTTGGAGTTTCCATGTCCGTGTGGTTCTCCCCGTGTCCATGTGGGTTTCCTCCAGGTTCTCGGGTTTCCACCCACAGTCCAAAAATATGGATCAAGGTCAATTGAGGCGCAGTAGCTCAGTGGTTAGGGCGTTGGGCTATCAATCTGAAGGTTGGGGGTTCAAATCCCAGGTCCACTGAAGTTACCAATGTGGGTCCTTGAGCAAGACCCTTAACCCTCATTGCTTCAGGGATGTTGTGATTAACCCTGTGCTCACCTTGTAAGTCGCTTTGGATAAAAGCATCTGCTAAATGACCCAATTTCATTCATTCATTCATAATCACCCGCTTTATCCTCTATTAGGGTCGTGGGGGGGTTCCCAATGCCCATCCAGTGGAGAACGTCTCAGGCGCTGGGCAGATAGACCCAGGCCAGGGCGCCAATCCATCGCTGGGCACACACTCACTCACACAGACACACTCTATATGGGGCAATTTGGAGAACTCAATTAACTTGATCCATGTTTTTAGACTGTGGGAGGAAACCGGAGAACCTGGAGGAAACCCACGCGGACACGGGGAGAACATGGAAACTCCACCTAGATGGGGATTCGAACCGGGAATCCCTCGTGCTGAGAGGCGAACGTGCTAACCACTAAGCCACCGTGCCGCCCACGACCAAATTTATTTTTATTATTTTATTTATTTAATTGAATTCTCCAAATTGACCCATGTATACCATATATAGAGTGTGTTTGTGTGTGTGAGTGTGTGCCCAGTGATAGATTGGCATCCTGTCCTAGGTGTATCTGTCTAGCGCCCCACTGCGACCCTAGTAAAGTGGAAAAAGTGGAAGATGATGGATGGATTGTACTTCACTGGCAAAAACTGCAAAATTTTCATCCATCCATCCATTATCGTCCACTTTATCCTCTACTAGGGTCCAGGGGAGAACGTTTTGGGTGCTGGGCAGATACACCCAGGACAGGACGCCAATCTATCACTGGGCACAAACTCACTCACACAAACACACTCTATATGGGGCAGTTTGGAGAATTCAATTGACCATGATCCATGTTTTTGGACTGTAAAAGGAAACCGGAGAACCTGGAGGAAACCCACGTGGACACAGGGAGAACATGAAAACTCCACCCAGATGGGGATTCAAACCGGGAATCCCTAGAGCTGAGAGGAGAACATGCCAACCACTAAGTCACCGTGCCGCCTGGAGAAATTTTCAGTCAGAGGAAAGTTTCTTGCTTTAACCCGTGCACTAATTTCTTTTCCATGTCAGTATTTCTGACTGACACAGTGCATAAGTAATCCTGGAAACGCTGGCTAACTTATTCCTTATATTAGTTTTATTCTTGTAACTTTTTGCCCGACCTTAAATATATTTAAGCAGTTCGGTCATGTGCATGAAGCATTTCTGGAGTGGGTGATACTTGCTTGTCCAGAGTTTTGCTCTTCTCTTATTTTTGCTGCATTTCAAAGTTCAACAGAGTCAACAAGTCTTTACCCCAGTTAGTTCTAATACGATAAAAAAAAAAAAAAACTTTAATTCCGAACAAGTAAAACCCAGGCTCTGAAAAAAACAAGCTGCTGCCTTGTTCTCTAATAAATAGAATAACATGAGTTTTGAGCTCATAAATGACTCATGAGCTGTCTTACTACCTGGACATGTCCAGTGGCTCATCATTCAGCTCAGACTACATTGCAGTAAGAAGTGTTGCAGTGAGAGCTAGCTGTCAGTTCGTTTCAGGGTGATGGAGGAGAATGGACAGAAAGTGAGGAAGTTTTTTTTTTTTTTTACCGGATAGTGTGTATTTTGTTGCCAGTTAATACCCCAAAACAGCTCTGACCCGTGTTTTAAAGCAGTGGGTCTTAAACTTTTCAGACCCAGTACCACACATCATCAAATTTCCGTCACCGAGATAGTGATACACCAGAAATGTACCTGAACACGCCTTATTTGGAGATGGCTACGCCCATCGGGGAGATATATTTACAAACACACGTGTGCTTTGACTTTGGCGGGTTGCTGTTTTCACGGTGCAGGTACCTGGACTCGATGCGCTGCTCCATGAGGTTCTCCATGTGAGTGTGGATGGAGAACCCACAGTATAGTGTGTTCTATGGATCTGTGTTCTCTGTACAAATGCACTCAGATTTAATAGCGTTCTGTTGGTCTCAGCGTTCCGTGGCATTGGACACGCGTCAGTGTTGATGATCCACCACCTAACCAGATAGAGACGGAAGTCCAACACAACGATACGCCAGAAATATAGCTGAACACACCTCATATTGAGATGGCCACGCCCATCGGGGAGATATATTCACAAACACGTGTGCTTTGACTTTGGCGGGTTGCTATTTTCACGGTGCAGGTACCTGGACTTGATGTGCTGCTCCATGAGGTTCTCCATGTGAGTGTGAATGGAGAACCCACAGTATAGTGTGTTCTATGGATCTGTGTTCTCTGTACAAATGCAGTCAGATTTAATAGCGTTCCGTTGGTCTCAGTGTCCCGTGGTGTTGGACACACGTCTGTGTTGATGATCCACCACCTAACCAGATAGAGACCCACGTCTGACTGTCCACGTCTGGAGAGGGTGTTTTCAGTCAGCGGTGCACCGAGATAGAGATACACCAGAAATGTACCTGAACACGCCTCCTTTTGAGACGGCCACTCCCTTTGGGGAGATATATTCACACGCAGCGTTGCTATTTAAACGATAATGGGCATCACGACGCAGCTTGCGCATATATCACAGTTAAGTTTCTACAGTATAAAGTCATAAACCATGCACATGGCACAGATAATCTCTCTGTGCAGTGGATTCAACCTTCTGTTAGTCAATTAGTAGCAATGTCACTATACTTATGGTTTGATACTATCTAAAGGCTAAGGCTTTGACTTTCCTGATTCCTATTAGCTCCAAATGAATAATAGGGCAGATTTGAATTGCTGTCTGGGTCCACGTGCAGACGGGCCATGCATTAAACCAGAAGCCCCATTAAAACCTGAAAAGGTTATCATTTTCCATGTAAGCAATGTTATTTTAAATGAATGACACAATAAGACGTTACATCCGAGGTCCTTCTCCTGCTGGTTTATCAGCCGGGTGTCCGAGTCGATCCGTTTCTTATCATTAGGAAACTTCTGCTTAGGGACGAGCCTATTGAAATTTCAGATCATGTTCCACCAACAAAGGAACCGACGTTCATTCACATGAAAATGTCACCTGCACCGGAGACTGGAAAGTTTCGCGATGCCAGATGGCGGTTTGCTAATTAATTATTGTTTCGATTTACCTTCACAACTGAATAATTTTCGGCACTAATTCCAGTGACTACCTCATCTGAAAGCAAATGTTCGTTAACCTTGGAACTGAATTAAAACAACTTTAAAAAGATTTGCATTCAATACAATCTTCAAGTTCGGGTGGCACAGTGGCTTAGTGGTTAGCATGTTCTCCTCTCAGTTCTAGAGATTCCCGGAGTTTTCATGTCCTCCCCGTGTCCGCGTGGGTTTCTTCCGGGTTCTCTGGTTTCCTCCCACAGTCCAAAAACATGGATCAAGGTCGATTGAACTGCGTTGTAGCTTGTGTTATGAATGTGTTTAACTAAATTCGCTGTTAATCGTCTGATGTATGTGGAGTTTCCATGTTCTCCCTGTGTCCACGTGGGTTTTCTCCGGGTTCACCGGTTCCCTGTTATAATCCAAAAAACATGGATCAATGTCAATTGAATTCTCCAAATTGCCCCATATAGAGTGTGTCTGTGTGAGTTAATGTGTGTCCAGTGATGGATTAGCGTCCTGTCCTGGGTGTATCTGCCCAGCACCCGAAACATTCTCCCCTGGATGGGCATGGGGAACTCCCTGCAACCCTAGTGGAGGATAAAGTGGAAGATAATGGATGGATGGATGGATGGACTTCAAGTTTGGGCGGCACGGTGGCTTAGTGGTCAGCACCTCTAGGGATTCCCGGTTCGAATCCCAATCTGGGTGGAGTTTCCATGTCCTCGCCATGTCCGTGTGGGTTTCCTCAGGGTTCTCCGCTTTTCTCCCACAGTCCAAAAACATGGATCAAGGTCAATTGAATTCTCCAAATTGCCCCATATAGAGTGTGTGTGAGTCAGTAAGTGTGTGCCCAGTGATAGATTGGCGCCCTGTCCTGGGTGTGTCTGCCCAGCGCCCAAAACATTCTCCCCTGGTTGGGCATAGGGTACTCCCTGCAACCCTAGTGGAGGATGAAGTGGAAGATAATGGATGGACTCTAATTTCCACAACATCATTCTCCCACCCCGTTTTTCCAAAAGCTTGCTGTGATTAGCGCGATCCAGGTTCGATTCTAGATCTGGGTGGTCTCCACGTGTCGGTGGAGGTGCTGTGCCAGTCTGCTAGGTGTCCGTCGAGGTTTATTTAAGGTGACAGTTCAGGTATACAGTGATGATGGATGGGTTCTGACAGTGAGAACATCAAACTGACTGTGGAGCCGGTATTAATATCATAGAACTCTCTCTTACACTATATAAACCATAAAATAAACTAGTTTTGTATTTTTATTCCAATCTCGTCCATTTCTGCATCACTGTATTCACATCGTATAAAACATTTTTTTATGGATAAAGATATAATAATGTTCCGTATAAGGTTTTAAAATTTCATTTAAACAAAAACATCAGGTTCACAAAAACGAATGACAACCTACACCATGTTATCATTTGTTCAAGAGAAAATAAAGCTGGGTGGCACGTTGGTGTGGTGTTTAGCGCCTCTACCTCTGGGGATCAGGTTTGAATCCCAATCTGGGTGGGGTTTTCATGTTCTCCCCATGTCCACATGGGTTTTCTCTGGGTTCCCCGGTTTCTAATGATATATACCCCTATGAAGTGTGTGTGTGAGTGTGTGAGTCCAGCAATGGACTGGTGTATCCGACTAGTTCTACGTGTGGAACACCCTGCAACCCTAGTCCCAATCTGGGTGAATTTTCATGTTCTCCCCGTGTCCATGTGTGTCCATGTGGGTTTCCTTTGGGTTCTCCGGTTTCCTCCCATGATCTGCCCTGTCTAAATTATATGGGGAATCTGTTCGAATCCCCATCTAGATGGAGTTTCCATGTTCTCCCCATGTCCGTGTGGGTTTCCTCCGGGTTCTCCGGTTTCCTCCCACAGTCCAAAAACATGGATCAAGTCAATTGAGTTCTCCAAATTGCCCCATATAAAGTGTGTTTGTGTGAGTGTGTGTGTGTGCCCAGTGATAGATTGGTGGCGTCCTGTCCTGGGTGTATCTTCCCTGGGCCCGAAACGTTCTCCGCTGGATGAGCATGGGGAACCCCCCCCGCGACCCTAATAGAGGATAAAGCGGAAGATAATGGATGAAGAGATGGACATCAAATGTTCTGACAAATTGCACCATGTTATTATTTTCTTAAGACAAAATTATACCGGGTCGCTCAGTGGTGCAGTGGTCAGCATGTCCGCCTCTCAGCGCTGGGGATCCAGGGTTGAATCCCGATCTGGGTGAAGTTTCCATGTTCTCAATGTGTCTGCATGGGCTCTTCCCCATAATCCAAAAACATGGATATGAGAGAAAATGTCTCTCTAAATTGCCCCTGTCTGTGTGAGTGAGTGTGCCCAGCAATAAATTGGCGCCCTGTCCTGGGTGTATCTGCCCAGCACCTGAAACAATCTTCCCTTGATGGACATGGGGAACCCCACCCCCCACGCCCTTAGTAGAGAATTAAGCTGAAGATGTTAAGCTAAGATAAATATCTTAGCACGTCTTCCCCTCAGGGCTGAGGATCCATGTTCGAATCCTGATCTGGGTTTCCTTGTTCTCTCTGTGTCTGCATGGGTTTTCTGCCGGTTCTCCAGTTCCCTCCCACAGTCCTAAAACATGGATTCAATAAATTGCCCCTATCTCTCATCATTCCCAGTCTGGTACAGTCTGACTTTGAATGCTGTTTTATCAATTACGCGTAAATTAACGTTAACAGCATTTGCAGGTAACGTCATCACGTCCTGCCACAGTGTATAAATATAGATTGCAATGTGTTACAGTAAATAGGGCCGTTGTCACACAAAACAACAAAAGCCTGGATACATTTCCACTGAAGTCAGTGTTCGTTCTGTGTGAAGTTTGCATCCTCTTTTTCCCGCCCGCACTCCCTCCAGAGGCTTCATTTGCATCCTAAAATCTATAGTAAGTAAGTAATGTAAATGAAACCATGAACAATCATGAAAGCAACACAACACACCAGAAGTAACCTTCCAGCTTACAAGGCGTCAGTCTCCGCTTCCCTTGGCATAAACATTTACCTCGGTGTGCCGCTGAATACGTGATTTCTCTTTTACCTCCCAGCAACGCAAGAATAGATCAAATGGCTTCTCTAAATAGCCCCCAGTTGTGATTAAGTTTTAAAGAGAGAAGCATGATGTCCCCCACAATGGACAATGTTATTAACGGTGGTTTATTACTTCATTCCACTCAGTCTTCCTGACCTGCGCAGCTCTGTCAAGGACACAACAGCTATTCAGATTGCAGGAGTGGGATCTATTTGAATCAGCATGTTATTACTAGAATGTAGGGGTTAAAACTACATAAATTCGTTTTCATAAATACATTTCCTTGGCATGTTCCATCTATACCAGGTCTGTACACGCACACACTCTCACACACACACACGCACACGCATGTTGAATGCATACTGCTGCTTCTTTCTGTCCCTGGTTTGAAATTGCATTAATCGGACCAGCAATCCTAATCTGATAGACGCATTATCACTTTCACATCATATATGTATACACACACACACACACACACATATATATATATATATATATATATATATATATATATATATATATATATATATATATATGTGTGTGTGTGTTCCACATTTAACCCATCCATGCAGTGAAACACACACACACTCACACACTGAGTAGAGTGAGCATTACGTGCCTGGAGTGGTGGGCAGCCCTGTATACGGCCCCGACGAACAATTAGGGTTAGGTGCCTTGCCCAAAGGCACTTTAATTTTAGTACTTGGTGGGACCGGGAATCGAACCTGGGACCTTCTGCTCTTTAACAACAAGCCTACAATGCACTCTTGAAATGAGTGCGGATTCAAGAAGATGCCACATACAACTTACTTATTCTCATGATTTATTTAGAATAATGCACAACCTCTAGTGCTTTTGTGAAATGATTATCAACACACTATAAAAAAAAACACGATTTAATTCAAGATTGCATTTATTTAATAAAAAATATGTTAATAATCGGGTCTTCCAATAGAATAGAAACAGCCGCAACAGCATCCTGTGTATATACTGTGTGTGTGTGTGTGTGTGTGTGTGTGTGTGTGTGTGTATGTATATATATATATATATATATATATATATATATATATATATATATATATATATATATACATATTGCCTGCATTGACAGTACACACACACTCTCACGCTCTCTCTCTCTCTCTCTCTCTCTCTCTCTCTGTCTGCCCTTTGCACTGATAAATCTGACGCTCCTTTTCTATCTGTTTGGATAATATAGGTTCTGTCTTTGTAAGTTTTACATCAGCTGTATAATCTTAACTTCAGCAACCGTTTGCTTTTGAAAGCGATGTCCTTCACCTATTTAACAGGTAATAATATGGTGAGTTGAAAGGTGGAGAAAATGTGTTCTGAGTATTTGATCATGCTAAGTCCTCTCCGTGACAGATATGCTGTTAGTATTCCTACATAGTCCCACGCTTTAGGTTGTACCTTACAAAGTGTTGTTATGCTTGTGGTGCTTTTACCCAACTTAAAATGAATAGCTATTCAGCTGGATGTAGAAAAAAAGTCTGGTACACTCAGTCAGTGACAGAGTAACTGATCAGTAGATAGCTGTATATGGGCTTGACAACCATCAAAAAACACTTTATGATATCTCACCACCTCCGCGTGGTTCCATCAGCAACATAGTGATTGGTGGGGAGTGTGATTAATGATATTCCATTCATCCATACATTATCTTCTGCTTTATCCTCTATTAGAGTCGCGGGGGGGTTCCCCATGCCCATCCAGGGGAGAATGTTTCGGGCGCTGGGCAGATACACTCAGGACAGGATGCCAATCTATTGCTGGGCACACACTCACACACACAGACACACTCTATATGGGGCAATTTGGAGAATTCAATTGACATGATCCATGTGTTTGGACTGTGGGAGGAAACCGGAGAACCCGAAGGAAACGGACAGGGGAAGAACATGGAAACTCCACCCAGATTGGGAGCCATCCCTAGCGCTGAGAGGAGAACATGCCAAACACTAAGCCACCATGCCACCAAATAGGTGTATTGTGCACGGTAAAAACACCACCACGTATTAATTAACGTTAACACCATTGGCTGAAAACATTACAAACATCACTGTCAAAAAAGAGGCTTCTATTTTCTATTATAGTTCAAAGATTGAGGCATTCTATTGATCTCTTAGTTTCCTCACATGATTATTGCTTATTGGTTTATGAGGTTTAGAAAACACTCATGATATAATGAGATATAGTCCTTGTGAGTGAAGAATGGTGTCTGTTAATCTAAAACCGCCCCCTCGACTATTAGATATACTTCATATAATAACTGTGCTATCCTCAATGTTATCCACAGACTCTAATTTGTGCTCATATTTAGATTAAAAACATGACGGTGCATCAGCAAACCTAATCTTACCTTCAACATTAAGGATTTCTTAAAAATACAGAAGCCACATAAGAGCAGATAAGAGGCTATGTGTCTATAAGGTTCTGGGGATCAACATAACTTAATACTGAAGTACCAACAATTCCTTAATCACATGCTCAACAGTGGCTGATACCTCAGCGGCTTTAAAAATGACGACCACCTCCTGAGTTGTGCACTCACTCTCCGTTCCAGTGATCATATAGTTGAACGTTGTAGATCTACAGTTCCATTCTGTAGTCCATCTGGTTCTCTACATATTTTGTTAGTCTGCTTCAGTATGTTCTCTGATGATCAGGACCCCCACAAAGGAGGTATTAGGGTGGTGGATGAATCCGGTCCACTCGTACCATCATCCACCACCCTAATAATACCTGCTGTGTGGGGGTCCTAATCATCAGAGAACAGAGAAAAGTGGATGAACAGAGTGTGTAGAGAAACAGATGGACTATAGAATGGAACTGTAGAACTACAATAAGGTCCATATATATGGTAAGAGGAACAATGATCTGTAACTAATAACTATATAACCATCCATTATCTTCTGCTTTATCCTCTATTAGGGTCAGGGGGGGGTTCCCCATGCCCATCCAGGGAAGAACGTTTTGGGCGCTGGGCAGATACACCCAGGACAGGGCGCCAATCTGTCACTGGGCACACACTCACTCACACAGACACACTCTATATGGAGCAATTTGGAGAATTAAATTTTACCTTATTCCATGTTTTTGGGCTCTGGGAGGAAACAGGAGAACCCGGAGGAAACCCACGTAGACACGGGGAGAACATGGAAACTCCACCCAGATGGGGATTCGAACCGGGAATCCTTAGAGCTGAGAGGAGAACATGCTAACCACTAAGCCACTGTGCCGCCCCATAACTATATATATATATATTATAAGTTAAAATAAAGTGCAGTGATCTATTTTGCCTACTGTACTTACTACTTACACACAGAATTTGTCCTCCACATTTAGCCCATCTGTGCAGTAACACACACACACACACATACACCCGGAGCGGTGAGCAGCTATGTAGATGGCGCCTGGAGGGCAATTGGTGTTAGATGCCTTGCCCAAGTGCACATCAGCCATAGTACTTTGTGAGACCGGGAATCAAACCGGCGACCTTCACCACAAACCCACAACCATATATGCCAATATACATTAAACTTATGGTTTACAGAGGTGAACAGTTGCATAAATGAAGGTGACATTAATAGACTTATGATGGACAGGTTAATTATCAGTCAGCAGCAACTTCAAAGTGCAGAAAAACCGTAGGTGTACCAGAGCGAATGAGTTCGTGTGGGCAAGTAGTAGGATGCAGGCATATTCATACCCATATTTAACTTTAACATCTCACGTCTCATAACTATTTATATGTATAGTTTCCTTGATGGTCTGGATGGTGTGTGCGGTTGGATCCACCCCACTTACCCACACACACAAACACAGATGACAGGTCTGAATATTTGAGTGTGAACAGATTTTTTTTTCTGCCGGTTTCAATTATTTTAGGGGGCGTATGTATTGTACACCTTATTAACACATTTTATTTTAGTAAACAAGACAAGGGCATTGGTATCCAGCTATCTCCTTGATCTTTTCTTCCCATTTGCTGCGTTATAGCTTGTGTTATAAATGCATTTAACTAAATTCGCTGTTAATCATCTGATGTATGTGGAGTTTCCATGTTCTCCCTGTGTCCACGTGGGTTTCCTCCGGGTTCGCCGGTTTCCTCCCATAATCCAAAAAACATGGATCAAGGTCAATTGAATTCTCCAAATTGCCCCATATAGAGTGTGTCTGTGTGAGTGAGTGTGTGCCCAGCGATAGATTGGCACCCTGTCCTGGGTGTATCTGCCCAGCGCCCATAACGTTCTCCACTGGACGGGCATGGGGAACCCCCCCGATGAATGTTTGCCATATTCCGTAGATTCCTTAGTCATTCTAATGTCTCCATTCCAAATTGCCCCATATGGAGTGTGTTTGTGTGAGTGAGTGTGTGCTCAGTGATGGATTGGATTAATTGTCTGATATATGTGGAGTTTCCATGTTCTCCCTGTGTCCACGTGGGTTTCCTCCGGGTTCGCCGGTTCCCTCCCATAATCCAAAAAACATGGATCAATGTCAGTTGAATTCTCCAAATTGCCCCATATAGAGTGTGTTTGTGTGAGTGTGTGTGTGTGTGTGATAGATTGGCGCCCTGTCCTGGGTGTATCTGCCCAGCGCCCTAAACGTTCTCCCCTGGATGGGCCTGGGGAACCCCCCCGCAACCCTAATAGAGGATAAATCCTGAAGATAATGGATGGATGGATATATACAGATATATATTATGAACATGATATATAAGTTTTAAGTGTATAAAGTTTAAGATAAAATGGGCACTGTTGTGCTGTGTAGAAACAAGGAGGTGTATCTGAATACGAACACTGAACCGTTGTGGCCGACCAGCATACGGATTGTTAATGTTTATCAGTTGAATAGAGAAGAAACGTATACAGCTTTGCATTTCTGTATTCCACATGCATGACTGTGAGCACACAGCATCCGAATGCTGACTGAGCGCCGGTAAAGAGCAACATACTGAGGAACTGAAGAATTACTCTTTGGCAAGAAGGGAAGATTGATTGCTTCAGCATCTCAAATGGAAAAAAAAAACATATAGAAAGAGTGACTCCCTACTGCCGGAGATAAAGAATTATTTCCAGAAAGCAAGTGAGAGAGCTTTCAGAAACCTACCCAAGTTGGCAAAAACCGGCAGCTAGGTGTTGATATGAAGGGTTTCTTCAACAGACTCAGAGCAGATACACAAAGATCCAATCTGGTTCACCTGATGGAACATGGAGGGGGGGGGGTACAGTATATAAAGGCTTCTGTAAATCCATGTGAAGCAAGTATTCACGGTTTAAAAATATAATAAATATCGATTTTTTTTTAATGAAATGCAGCTCTGAAAAGTCAATATGAGATCCACACCTTTATCTACAGGGAGGGAGTTTATTAATCGCAAGATAAATAAATGTGTTTTTAATCTACTTTTATAGATTAATAATGATTCAGAATCACGGACAGTAACTGGAAGTTCTGCTATCTGGCTCCTCATGTAAGGGAACTGTCATATCGCTGGGCAGATACGCCCAGGACAGGGCGCCAATCTATCGCTGGGCACACACTCACTTACGCAGACACACTCTATAGGGGGCAATTTGGAGAACTCAATTGACTTGATCCATGTTTTTGGATTGTGGGTGGAAACCAGAGAACCCGGAGGAAACTCACGCGGACACGGGGAAAACATGGAAACCCTACCCAGATTGGGATTCGAACCGGGAATCCCTAGTGCTGAGAGGAGAACATGCTAACCACTAAGCCACCGTGCCACCCCCCCTTATCTACAGGGAGTTCATTAATCACAAGATTAAATAAATGTGTTTTTAATCTACTTTTAAAGATTAATAATGATTTAGGATCACGAACAGTAATTGGAAGGCTGTTTCAAAGTTCTGCTATCTGGCCCCTCATAGAAGGAAACTGTCATATTGTTTACGTTTTAAAACAACTCTATTTTACATCTGGTAAAGATTTGGCAGTGCTACCAACAGGTGAATCCCTATTGGCTGATATAGAGACCTAATCTGGAGCGTATGTGGCCCACATCCTGCCAACAAGAGCATCTAAGTGGCATCGGTCCACGAGTGGCATCGGCGAGTGGGCCAAATCTGTGTTAGAATATCCATCCATTATCTTCCGCTTTATCCTCTTCTAGGGTCGCGGCCCGCCCATGCCCATGCCCATCCAGCGGAGAACATTTCAGGCGCTGGGCAGATACACCCAGGACAGGGCGTCAATCTATCGCCGGGCACACACTCACTCACACAGACACACTTTATATGGGGCAATTTGGAGAATTCAATTGACTTGATCCATGTTTTTGGATTGTGGGAGGAAACCAGAGAACCCGGAGGAAACCCACACAGACACGGGGAGTGGGCCAAATCTGCGTTAGAATATTCATAAACACTTGAGGTGTGAATTATTAATAATTTAAATTTGAATGGGATTTGACTTACATTTAGTCATTTAGCAGATTCTTTTATTGATAACGACTTACAAGTCTTCAGATGTTTTAAACCTCAATTAATCTGACGCAGATTTGGCCCACTCGCCACATGGACTGATGCCACTTGGATGCTCTCGTTGGCAGAATGTGGGCCACATACGCCCCAGATTAGGTCGGTACGTCAGCCAATAGTGGCTCACGCATGTCAGTAGTTAAAAAAAAAACAGCTACACTGTGGAATTATCAAACCTGATCATCATCCAATCCTGCCTTTAATTATTCATTCATTATCTCCCGCTTTATCCTCTACCATGGTGGCGGGGGTGTTTCTCACATTTCAATCTATTGCTTGCAAACTCACTCACACAGACACACTCTATATGGGGCAATTTAGGGCATTCGATTTACCCTAAATGCATGTTTTTGGACTGTGGGAGGAAACTGGAGAAGCCGGAGGAATCCCAAGCGGAGACAGGGAGAACATGGAAACTCCACAAGGATTGGGATTTGAACCTGGATCCCCAGCACTGAGAGGAGAACATGCTAATCAGTAAGTCACCATGCCGCCTTGCCTTTTATTATTACTTTTTTATATCAGGTGTTTGTTGAAGGGCGGCACGGTGGCTTAGTGGTTAGCATGTTCTCCTCTCAGCACTAGGGATTCCCGGTTCGAATCCCAATCTGGGTGGAGTTTCTATGTTCTCCCCGTGTATAGAGTGTCTTCCATATAGAGTGTGTCTATGTGAGTGTGTGTGTGCCTAGCGATAGATTGGCACCCTGTCCTGGCTGTATATGCCTAGTGCCCGAAACGTTCTCCCCTGGATGGGCATGGGGACCCCCCTGTCCCCCCTCCCCCCCGCGACCCTAATAGAGGATAAAGCTGAAGATAATGGATGGATGGGAGGTGTTTGTTGAAGAGATGTGTTTTGAGATGTTTCTTAATGATGCTAAGTGACTCCGCCTTAAAGACAGGGTTGAGTTCCACCGTTGATCAGTGGTGAACGATACAGAGTGAGAATTAACTCCACGGTGAGGTTGAAGCACCAGGAGACATTCATCGGAGTGTATTTTGGAATTCTAGGACAGGACACAGGACAGGACAGAGGTGTTACGAGGATTTAATTTAGATTCGAAAAACCCTTTAGGAGATCTTTGTTTCTTAAAGAAAGCTCACATGTTGGATTAAACACTTTCACAAAGTCAATCAGAAACCAGACACCATACACACAGATGAATGTGATATTTTATGTTTGTAAGAAAACATTGTAATCAACATAGTTTCATTTTAAAATCCAGGATCATGGATTATTGACCAGTCCTGTGAGAATTAAATTACAGTAAATTACCATTGAGCTTCTAAAAGAATTATTAATCTCACCACATCTAAAACAGAAGGTATATATTATTAAAATACATATTACTCAGAGAAGATTGCAACACCTGTGTTATCGTTAGAGTGAAAGTTTAATGGAGAGTGTAGTATAGAAAGGTTTACTTGCTGTCCTGTAGTACGAGAGGGTTTTAGGAAACGGACAGAAATGGGTCAGCTCAGATGTATTTTTCATAGATTCATGGAGTCTGACAACCATCTTCTCGCGAAGAGATTCTAAAGCTGGTCTAGATGTGTGACACCCACAATCGCTCTTCTGCAGCATGAATTTAATTAATGAGTAAATATTAAAATTTAGGGCCCAGTGATAGATTGGCGTCCTGTCCTGGGTGTATCTGCCCAGCGCCCGAAACGTTCTCCCCTGGATGTGCATGGGGGAAACCACTAAGCCACCGTCCCGCCCTAAGAAATTAGCAATCTTTGTTAACAGATCTATACATCCATCCATTATCTTCAACTTTATCCTCTACTAGGGTCATTGGATAGGGGGGGGGGGTCCCTATGCCCATCCAGGGCAAAACGTTTCAGGCTTTTGGCAGATACACCCAGGACAGGGCGACAATCTATCACTGGACACACACTCACTCACACAGACCACTCTATATGGGGCAATTTGGAGATCTCAATTGACTTGCTCAATGTTTTTGGACTGTGGGAGGAAACCCACGCAGACACAGGGAGGACATGAAAACTCCACCCAGATTGGGATTCGAACCGGGAATCCTTAGCGCTGAGAGGAGAACATGCTAACCACTGAGCCACCTTGCTGCCCTTGCATTGTATTTATCTAGTTAAATTTATTTCTTCAATACTTTTCAAACCACAGACAGATACACACAGACCCAACCTGTGTGACTATACGCAGATGAGATGGCACCTTATTGAATGGTCGATCAGCCGCAAGAAACCCATTTCATATGAATAGAACTCAATTCTTTAACCACCTATTATTATATAAAAGTAGGTCGCAGTGCTCATCTGACATCAGCAGCCAGTTTAAGAAACAATCTGTGTTGACGACTAAATGTTGACCTGCTAAAAATAATAACAGCCATTATAACCCACTCTGAAGGACCAGGCAGGGGAGCAACGTCATCCACAGTTTCAATCTGTTACAAACGGTGCAACTTTAAACAATAAAAAAAAATCAGAACTGATCGTTGCACCACGTTGACTATGAATTTACTGCCAGGTTAATGAGCCTGCTCACATTTCATACTCAAACGTTATACTTCAGTACACTTCTTCTGAAAGACCTTAAAAAAGAAAAATTATTTAAATTAAAAAATTTTTTAATTAAATTACTTGTGGCTTAGTGGATAACACATTCGCCTCTCAGCGCTAGGGATTCCCGGTTCGAATCCCAATCTGGGTGGAGTTTCCATGTTCTCATCATGTCCGCGTGGGTTTCCTCCGGGCTCTCCGGTTTCCTCCCACAGTCTAAAAACATGGATCAAGTCAATTGAGTTTTCCAAATTGCCCCATATAGAGTGTGTCTGTGTGAGTGAGTGTGTGTCCAGTGATGGATTGGCGTCCTGTCCTGAGTGTATCTGCCCAGCGCCCGACACGTTCTCCCTTGGATGGGCATGGGGAACCCCACCACGACCCTAGTAGAGGATGAAGCAGAAGATAATGGATGGATGGGAAAAAAATTACTAAAACGAAAGTGACACAAAATCAGAAATTTTTTGCCACCATTTATTTTAAAAAGTCATTTTTTACAATTGTACAAATATCCAACAATATCCAACCATCTGCTCTGTTCCAGTTCATTATGCAATACGTTTGTTACACGAGGGTTACATCAAGGAGAAGTATGCCAATTCAAAACCATGTTTTTTAACTTTACATTGATTAGTTCTCAGATCGGGCAGCACGGTGGCTTAGTGGATAGCATGTTCTCCTCTCAGCGCTAGGGATTCCCGGTTCGAATCCCAATCTGAGTGGAGTTTGCATGTTCTCCCCTTGTCTGCATGGGTTTTCTCTGGGTTCTCCGGTTTCCTCCCACAGTCCAAAAACATGGATCAAGTTTAATTGGGTTCTCCAAATTGCCCCATACAGAGTGTGTGTGTGTGACCGAGTGTGTGCCCAGTGATAGATTGGTATCCTGTCCTGGGTGTACCTGCCCAGCGCCCGAGACATTCTTCCCTGGATGGGCATGGGAAACCCCCCCCCCCCCATGTTCCTAATAGAGAATAAAGTGGAAGATAATGGATGGATAGATCTCAGTTCTTAATGTTTTGACCTAATTAAGTTCATGACAAACTATTAGACAAAACACAGGAATACAGCCTGGGGAGAATTTTATTAGGTGCTGAGTAGATACATGCAGGACAGGGTGCTTATTCATCATGGGCACAGAATTACTTACACACACATACTTTATAGGGGCAATTTAGAGCAGCCAATTTACTTTGAATCAATGTTTATGGACTGTGGGAGAAAACCAGAGAACCTATAGGGACACGGGGAGAACATTGAACCTTCACTTAGATCAGGATATGATCGGGAAATTTTACCCTTCATCCCTTTTCATACCTCATCTCATTAACTATTCATTAATTATTTTCCGCTTAATACTCTATTAGGGTTGCATGGGGTTCTTCGGGCGCTGGACAGGACACCAATCAGTGGACAGTGGGACACACTCACTCACACAGACACACACACACACACACACACACACACTATATGGGGCAATTTAGAGCATTCAATTTACCTTGAGTCCATGTTTTTGGCACAGTGGCTTAGTGGTTAGTTTTCCTCTCAGCGCTAAGGATTCCTGGTTCGAATGTTCTCCCTGTGTCGACGTGAGTTTTCTCCGGGTTCTCCGGTTTCCTCCCACAGTCTAAAAACATGGATCAAGTCAACTGAGTTTTCCAAATTGCCCCATATAGAGTGTGCCTGTTTGAGTGAGTGTGTGCCCAGTGATAAATTGGCACCCTGTTCTGGGTGTATCTTCCCAGCGCCCGAAACCTTCTCTCCTGGATGGGCATGGGGAACACCCCCATACCCCCCCCCCCAAACCTTAGTATAGGATAAAGCGGAAGATAATGGATGGATGAATTACAAACACAGTGACCTATTTTTACTAACTACTTACAAATCATCTGAGGATTTTATTTATGACATTTTTCGACACAAGCTAAACTGAATTTAGCCCTCGTTTGCAATTACAGACCCCGCGTGGATAGCTTTTGATGAGTCGCCATTTAGAATCCACACAGAGAGAGAGAGAGAGAGAGAGAGACAGACTGACTGGTTGGGGGGTATCATTTCAGCCAATACACTTCATTACCATGCTGTAGACATTCTGCTCAATATAATATGCAGCAAACTGCAGCAAAAGGTCCTGGTGCGATGGAAATGGAACAGGACAGAAGGGACCAGCAGAGTAATAAGATAATGATGAACAGGGGGCAATTCAGTAGAAGTTCATCATACAGCCTCACTCTGTTATCCTTAATACAGAGCATAGCCATTAAACCCACAGAGGGAAAAAAAGGGTTTGAAAATGTGCTCGGACAATGTACAAAGACATCATTTGAAATATTTTATCGATACAAGTTCCAAATACATAGTTTTTAACCGTGACATCACTTTTTACACTTGATATAATGCATACTGGACTGAAAATGTGCATATGATGTATCTTATTGGGTGAAAGGTGGCTGAATCAAAGACTTCTTTGGAGATTTTTGTAGGTCAGGCGAAGTCTTTAGTGTACACTCACGAGCAGGTAAGACACGGACGCCAAAACGACACTAAATCACCCTCAGAACTTGTGGAAAATAATCATATGACCGCTTTAAGAATATTTGTAATCTATGATTTTAATGCCAGGGCGGCATGGTGGCTTAGTGGTTAGCATGTTCTCTCAATCCCAATCTGGGTGGAGTTTCCATGTACTCCACGTGTCCGCGTGGGTTTCCTCCGGGTTCTCCGGTTTCCTCCCACAGTCCAAAAACATGGATCAACTCAATTAAATTCTCCAAATTTTCCCATATATAGTGTGTTTTTGTGAGAGTGTGCCCAGCGATGGATTGGCGTCCTGTCCTGGGTGTATCTGCCCAGCGCCCAAAACGTTCTCCCCTGGATGGGCATGGGGATCCCCACCGCGACCCCACCAGAGGATAAAGCAGGAGATAATGGATGGATGGCTTTCAATGCCCCACATGTGTATTTAGTGGATTTATTCAGTAACATGTTACTAATATATATAAAGTATTTCTGTATTTTACAGACAGTCATAGATACAAAAAACAACTATATTTAAGCAGTGGATTGTTCATATAGCATTTTAAAAAAGACTATATTGTACAGTGTGTATGTATATATATATATATATACACACACATACTGACTGCAATGCAGCTCTGAGAGAATTTCAATACTTACATCCAGTGACTAGGCTTCAATCAGCGTTCAGATGAATAAACATGCGGCGGTGAGGGGGGAACACAGAATATAGAAAAATACATCTCTCTGCTGTTGTTCAAAAAAGAAACGAGATCAAAGCCAGCTGGAGTTTTGGAAAAGTTGACCCTTATACAACTGTAGTGTGTTTTCACAGACGGAGCCCTGCAGCAATGGTTCTGCAGTGAACTTATAAACTGCATTGTCAGCAAAGTCCTGCACATTGTAGGGATTACAGTCTGTTTTTATTAAATGTTAAAGACAATACATTTGTACTGATGGGGATAATGATAGTGACCTATTAATTCTCCACATTTAACCCATTCATGCAGGGGAGCGGTGGGCAGCACTGTATACAGCACCCAGGAGCAATTGGGCTTAGGTGCCTTGCTCAAGGGCACTTCAGCCGTAGGGCTTGGTGGGACCGGGAATCGAACCAGGGACCTGCAGGACACAAGGCTGGTTCCTTAACCACAAGCCTACAATTACTGCCCTATGGCTATGACACATATGATTGTTTTCAATAGGGATGAGATGATTACTGATGTGGACAGTACGATCCATCCATTATCTTCCACTTTATCCTCTATTACGGTCCTGGGGGGGGGGGGGGCACACACTCACTCACACAGACACACTCTATATTGGGGCAATTTGCAGAACTCATTTGACCTTGATCCATGTTTTTCGACTGTGGGAGGAAACCGGAGAACCCGGAGGAAACCCACGTGGACACGGAGAGAACATGGAAACTCCAACCAGATTGGAATTCGAGCCGGGAATCCACAGCGCTGAGACGAGAACATGCTAACCACTAAGCCACGGACGGTACGATGACGTCAAAAATAATAATCACGATTATTAAGATTATTAAGTAATAATTAACGTTGCCAAACGATGTTATGTTCGTTATATATACAAAATGAAACTTTGTTATCGAAAAAAAAAAAGACTTGCTGACTATAAACACAAAATATAACATGTATAACATATAAAATATTCAACTATTTTGTGAAAACCAAAGTCTTTTTTTTTCTAAAAGTACATATTGCATATCAATTTGAAGTTTTTACTCTAAGGAATCTTTGTCCTTAATGTCATCATGACAATGCTGAGGCGCTCTTATGAATAATTAATTGCGATGTCTTTAATCGTGAATAATTGTAAACAATAATTAATCATGGTGGCTTAGTGTTTAGCATGTTCTCCTCTCAGCACTAGGGATTCCCGGTTCAAATCCCAATCTGGGTGGAGTTTCCATGTTCTCCCCGTGTCTCCCCGTAACACTGATGAATCCTGAATATTAATTGGACTGGCGGGTCCTGCAGGACGCCCCCTTAATGGACTCACATATAGTTTTCTAGTTTTTAGTTTTTCCATTTGTTAAATGTCTCTCGCTGTCCTACATTGTTGTTGCTGCCTGGCCGCTCAAGGAGGATGAGTCCCCCACTGAGTCTCGGTCCTCCCAAGGTTTCTTCCTTGAATAACAACATAAAAGGGAGTTTTTTCTTGCCACTGTCGCTTCGGCTTGCTCTTTGGGGGTTTAAAGGCTTTTCATTCTGTAAAGCTGCTTTGTGACGATGTACTGTTGTAAAAAGCGCTATATAAATAAATAACTTGAACTTGAACTCTGTGTGGGCTTCCTCCGGGTTCTCTGGTTTCCTCCCACAGTCCAAAAACATAGATCAAGGTTAATTGAATTCTCCAAATTGCCCCATGTAGAGTGTGTGTGCGTGTGTGTGTGCGTGTGCGTGTGAGTGTGCGTGTGAGTGTGAGTGTGAGTGTGAGTGAGTGAGTGAGTGAGTGTGTGAGTGAGTGTGTGAGTGAGTGAGTGAGTGAGTGTGTGTGTGTGTGTGAGTGTGTGAGTGTGAGTGAGTGTGTGAGTGTGAGTGAGTGTGTGAGTGAGTGTGTGAGTGAGTGTGTGAGTGAGTGAGTGTGTGAGTGAGTGTGTGAGTGTGTGAGTGAGTGAGTGAGTGTGTGTGAGTGTGTGTGAGTGTGTGTGAGTGTGTGAGTGAGTGTGTGAGTGTGTGAGGAAAAATGTTCTCCCTGGATGGGGAACCCACCCGTGACCCTGGTAGAGGATTACGTGGAAGATAATGGTTGGATGGATAATAACATGACATGGTATAATTTAAAAACAAATACAGATCTTCACCACTGCTGCTCTTAAGCTCGGCTTGGGTTCTCAATCCAAACTTAAACTCACTGCGGGTAGCATGTTCTCCTCTCAGCACTAGAGATTCCCGGTTCGAATCCCTATCTGGGTGGAGTTTCTCCCCGTGTCCGCGTGGGTTTCCTCCGGGTTCTCCGGTTTCCTCCCACAGTCCAAAAACATGGATCATGGTCAATTGAATTCTCCAAATTGCCCCATATAGAGTGTGTCTGTGTGAGTGAGTGTGTGTCCAGTGATAGATTGGCGTCCTGTCCTGAGTGTATCTGCCCAGCGCCCGAAACGTTCTCCCCTGGATTGGTATGGGGAACCCCCCCGCGACCCTAATAGAGGATAAAGCGGATAATGATGGATGGATGGTTGGATAAACCCACTGCCTCAGTTTCCCTGAATTTTCACTTCAGAATTTATTGCTGTTACTTTTATACTAAACCACAGTAAAACAATTTTGTCTCCGCTGACGTTGTTTAAAAAAGCACCATTTCGTTTTAAGACATCGCCCTGCGCCGATGAGAGAGACCTCACAACGAGAAGGTCGTGGGTTTGATTCCTGGGTGGGCAAGAGTATTGTGGCGTCTGCATGTCCTTCTTTTTCCAGCATGGAGTTTCTCCAGGGTTACTAGGTTCCTCAAACATCCACAGATATGCTGATGGTTAAATTTAAGAAACGTAATTGGCTTAGCCATGCCGTGTGAGTGTCAGTTATCGAGCCTGGGTAATCAAATGTGAAATGAGCTTCTCTACTGCGGCCACGCCCCAAAGGGAACAAAACTCAAATACAGATTGAAACACTTTCAAGGGTCAAAGTTTTAAGTGACAACAGTACTGGCAACAATATATTCGAAATAGGGCGGCTTGGTGGTCAGCATGTTCTCCTCTCAGCGCTGGGCATCCAGGTTCGAATCCCGATCTGGGTGGAGTTTCCATGTTTTTTCTGTGTCTGTGTGGGTTTTCTCCGGGTTCTCTGCTTTCCTCTCACAGGCTTCAAGGTGAATGGGCTGCTCTAAATTCCTTCCATTATCTTCCGCTTTATCCTCTCTAGGATCGTGGGGGGGTTCCCCATGCCCATCCAGGGGAGAACGTTTCGGGCGCTGGGCAGATGCACCCAGGATAGGACGCCAATCTATCGCTGGGCACACACTCACTCACTCAAACACTCTATATGGGGCAATTTGGAGAATTCAATTGACCTTGATCTATGTTTTTGAGCTGTGGGAGGAAACCGGAGAACCCGGAGGAATCCCACGGGAAGAACATGGAAACGCCACCAGATTTGGATTCGAACCAGGGGTCCCAAGCGCTGAGAGGAGAACGTGCTTACCACTAAGCCACCATGCTGCCCTGCCCTAAATTCCCCCATCTAATTATATATTGTGTGTCTGTATAATTGTGTGCCCAGCAATGGATTGGCGCCCTGTCCTGGGTGTATCTGCCCAGCGCCTGAAACGTTCTCCCTTGAATGGGCATGGGAAACCACCCCGCCCCACAACCCTAATGGAGAGTTAAGTGGAAGATGATGGATGGCCATTTTAAGCAACACCAAAACCAAACAATTGAACTCTAAATGCCGTATTTAGGTATTTACATTATTGGTAATTATACACATGCCTATTGCTTAATTTAAGGTATTGCTCATTAAAGGGCTTCTGTTGTAGCAGTTTGACTGTTGATGAATGTTCTTATGAACTTGATAGAAAGAATCCAGCTTCATGTGGAAATGAGAAGAACTATGAGGTCATGCCTGCTCACATGGGACACACTTTGTTTTCCGGGATCGGCAGCTGTCCGTGGAAGCTACAGTTATTGTGCCGTTCCTCAGGCTTCGGTGTATTCGTGTCTGCGGCTGGGATTCTAGCAGCGATGGTTGACATCTCTCCAGTGTTCCCCGTGTTACTCTCACCCGTGATGCCTGCTCGCTCTGTGGTATGGTTGGCCTCCACTGTAGAGCCGCTGCAGCTGACCATCTGAATGAGGCACTTCCGAAACTATGGAAACACAATGCAAATAGCATTAAACAGGCAACTGAAAGTATTCTCCCCGTCCACCAAACAACTGCCATGTTATTTTAGCTAACAGAAGACTGTTAGAGTCCTTTCTGGGCCTTCTCCGAGCAACGGTGGTGTTGCACGCTATAGCTGTTCAGTGTTGTGATGGTTAGGGTGACCAGATGTCCCGCTTTTTTAACGCAATTTTGTTACTTTTCACACGTCCTGCAAATTGAGACGTTTTCCTGCATTGTTATTGGAAGTCAGACCGCAGTAATCTGGAATTAGATGGATGTGTTGAGTGTCAACCAATCGGGAACGCGGACGCATGTCTGTTCTGTTTAATTGTACAGTCAGGTGTTTTAATTTGAGAATCTTTGTAAAATATTATGAAAGCTCAATGCTTATTATGTTTTCTAATGTTACAGAAAGGTACATTTAAATAAGATATACATGTTATATATACATACACTGTTTGGAGAAATACAGGAAAGTCATACCCTTTTTAAAAGCACATTAAAGAACTGTCTGTTCTGTTTAATTGACAGTTCTGTTTAATTGTACACGTGTATGTGCACATATATATATATATATATATATATATATATATATATGTATGTATTCATTCATTCATTATCTCCTGCTTATCCTCTATTAGGGTCGCGGTGGGGGTCCCCATGCCCATCCAGGGGAAAACGTCTCGGGCGCTGGGCAGATACACCCAGGACAGGGTGCCAATCCATTGCTGGACACACACTCACTCACACAGACACACTCTATAGGGGGCAATTTTGAGAATTCAGTTAACTTGTTCCATGTTTTTGGACTGTGGGAGGAAAGCGGAAAACCCGGAGGAAACCCACGCAGACACGGGGAGAACATGGAAACTCCACCCAGATGGGAATTCGAACCGGAAATCCCTAGTGCTGAGAGGAGAACATGCTAACCACTAAGCCACCGTGCCGCCATATATACATATATATATATATATATATATATATATATATATATATATATATATATATATATATATATATATATACCCCCCCCCCCCCCCCCCCCCCCCCCCCCCCCCCCCCCCCCCCCCCCCCCCCCCCCCCCCCCCCCCCCCCCCCCCCCCCCCCCCCCCCCCCCCCCCCCCCCCAAAATCTTTGTTTGGAATTAGAGCTCAGTTATAATCTGCACCAACAGTTGCAGCAATGTGACCCTAATAGGCTTTGCCTTGTCACAACCATTTGAACAATTTTAATTCTTTATGCCTGAATGCTGTTGCACCGAGGGTGTCTTTACAGAGTGCTAATTACCAGACAAACGGTTTAATACATACTACACCGTACCGCTTCACTGCTGCATCGGAAAGAACAAGGGCAGGCGCACTCATTCCTTAAAGTTCATTTCAGAACTTTCTGTTATTTGATTATTGCTATTATGCTGGAACCTGGATTTTCATTGGACTGTCGGTCCTGCAGCATGCCCTCATTGGCTTTATATAGATTTCCTGCTGTTAAATACAGGTCACCTGATCATCACACAGGGCGGCTTAGTGGTTAGCATGTTCTCCTCTCAGCACTAGGGATTCCCGGTTCAAATCCCAATCTGGGTGGAGTTTCCATGTTCTCCCAGTGTCCATGTGGGTTTCCTCCGGGTTCTCACGTTTCCTCCCACAGTCCAAAAACATGCATCAAGGTCAATCGAATTCTACAAATTGCCCCATATAGAGTGAGTGTGTGCCCAGTGATAGATTGGCGTCCTGTCCTGGGTGTATCTGCCCAGCGCCCGAAATGTTCTCCCCTGGATGGGCATGGGGAACCCCAGGTGACCATAATAGAGGATAAAGCGAAAAATAATGGATGGATGGACGATTATCACACAATCTGTACATGGCTGTCCTGTCCTGTTGATGCCGCCCCCACACTCAAGGAGGATGAGACCCCCGCTGAGTCTTGGTCCTCACAAGGTTTCTTCCTTAAAATAACAACATAACAGGGAGTTTTGTCTTGCCACTGTCTCTTCAGCTTGCTCTTTGGGGGTTTAAAGTGTAATAACTCTGTAAAGCTGCTTTGTGATGATGTACTGTTGTGAAAAATGCTGTATAAAAATTACTTGAACTTATTTAATACTAAGATTCCATAATTTTGGTGTTTTTTTTAAGCACATGGATGCTTACTATTTCTAGAGTAAAGTTTTACTCTAATCTTATTATCCTTTACTTAGAACTAGACTCAGGACCAGACTTGCAACCCATAGCTGGGCACACACTCACTCACTCATACAAACACATACAATATATATAGGGGCAATGTACCTTGACTCCATGTTTTTGGACCGGAGAACCGGAAGAAAACCCCTGTGGACACGGGTAGAACATGAAAACTTCACTCCGATCGGGATTTAAGCCTGGATCCCCAGCAGTGAGAGACGGATATGCTACCCACTTCCACCGTGCTGCCCATAAAGTATTAATAATGTGATATGTTTTGCCCGCTGTACTTACACACAGAGGAATGTGTCTTTCACATTTAACCTATCCGTGCTGTAAAACACACACACACCCATATATACACACACTGAGTGAAGTGAGTACCCATGCCCGGAGCTGTGGGCAACCCTGTATACGGGAGCAATAGGGGTTAGTTGCCTTGGCTCGAGGGCATGTCAGCCATAGTACTTGGTGGGACCAGGAGTCCAACTAAAGATCTTGAGGTCACAAGGCTGAGTCCTTAACCACAAGTTTACGACTGCCCCATTTACCTCATGTATAATAAGACCGGTTTAAAGCAGAATGATTACTGTACTTAATATTAACATTCCTGAGTTGTAAGCAGTGGATTAGCAACGCATTTAAATTTAATTCATTACACTAAATCAGTAAGGGCGGCACGGTGGCTTAGTGGTTAGCACGTTCGCCTCTCAGCGCTAGGGATTCCCGGTTCGAATCCCCATCTGGGTGGAGTTTCTATGTTCTCCCCCTGTCTGCGTGGGTTTCCTCCGGGTTCTCCGGTTTCCTCCCACAGTCCAAAAACATGGATCAAGTTAATTGAGTTCTCAAAATTGCCCCGTTTAGAGTGTGTCTGTGAGTGAGTGTGTGCCCAGCGATGGATTGGCGCCCTGTCCTGGGTCTATCTGCCCAGCGCCCGAGACCTTCTCCCCTGGATGGGCATGGGGAACCCCACCGCGACCCTAATAGAGGATAAGCGGAAGATAATGAATGAATGAATGAATAAATCAATAAGGCGGCACGGTGGCTTAGTGGTTAGCACATTTGCCTTTCAGCACTAGGGATTCCCGGTTCGAATCCTGGGTGGAGTTTCCATGTTCTCCCCGTGTCTGCGTGGGTTTCCTCCGGGTTCTCTGGTTTCCTCCCACAGTCCAAAAACATGGATCAAGTCAATTGAATTCTCCAAATGCCCCATATAGAGTTTGTGAGTGAGTGTGTGCCCAGCGAAGGATTGGCGCCCTGTCCTGGGTGTATCTGCCCAGCGCCCGAAACGTTCTCCCCTGGATGGGCATGGGGAACCCCCGCGACCCTAGTAGAGGATAAAGCGGAAGATAATGAATGAATGAATAAATCAGTAAGACTGCCTTTTTAGCAATGTCTCTTTCAGGAACACATTACAACTAAAAATATGTATTATACAGTATACTGTGTTAAAGTATGAAACTATATAAAACATCACATTTTGTTGATTTAAACCTAAAAGTACAGTGTACCTTTAGGCTTATTGATCATTTGCAAGACTTTGCAGAGAAGTTGTCATTTTTTAAACAGTAAAATGGCTTTTTTTTATATAATTATAGTCATTTGACCAATTTATCGGCATTACAGCAGATATCAATCAATCATTTATTCATTCATCTCCCACTTAATCCTCTACTAGGGTCGCGAAGGATGGGGGGCGGGGGGGTTTCCATGTCCTCCCCGTGTCCGTGTGGGTTTCCTCCGGGTTCTCCGGTTTCCTTCCACAGTCAAAACATGGATCAAGGTTAATTGAATTCTCCAAATTGCCCCATATAGAGTGTGTCTCTGTAAGTGAGTGTGTGCCCAGCGATGGATTGGCGCCCTGTCCTGGGTCTATCCGCCCTGGGCGTTCTTCCCTGGATGGGCATGGGGAACCCCGCCGCGACCCTAATAGAGGATAAAGCGGGAGATAATGAATGAATGAATAAATAAATAAATAAGAACAATACTACATAGTAAGTATGCAAACTAAATTAAAAAAACAAAACAAATTGAAATCCTCATTACCTGTTTATTCATGAAAACGTAGATAATTGGGTTATAGACTGTAGCTGTTTTTGCGAAGAATGCAGGGGCAGCAGCGAGTCTGGGGTCTAAATAGATTTTGGGGTAAATAGTAAGGATGACGGAGAACAGTGCGTACGGCGTCCAGGCCACCATAAACGCCACGATCATCACCACCACCATATGAGACACCTGCCGTTCAGGTTTTCTAGCATTTCCCAGTCTGCCATGTGTGTTAGAAACCTGAACAGAAACAACAGTGTGTATTCAGAGAAATATACATACAGTACCAATCAAAAGTTTAGATACACCTCTACTTATTTTCCATGTTCTTAGTTCCACTTAATATGGAATACAAAGATGGACTTTGTAGTTCTCCAATTCCATTCTGTAGTCCATCTGTGTGTGTCCTACAGTACATACTGTGTACTCTGTTCTCTAATGCTCAGAACCCCAATAGTACCACCACAGAGCAGGGGTTATTTGGTGGGGGCATTAGTCCTATACCAGCAGTGTTACTGAGGTGGAGAAATGAAACTACACTAAAACCCCCCTCACCACATCAGTGTCACTGCAGAACTGACAAGAAACAATCCACCACCCAAATGATACCTGTTCTGTGATGCTCCTGACCAACAGAGAACAGAGAACCAACAGGGACTAACAACAACAAAGAACACAGATAGCCAAACCGCTGCACCCAAACCAAATGGTTTCATGCGTTCTTATTACGTTCATATTGAAGTTTGTATTTTTGTATGTACAGTTTTTTTATGTTAGTGTTCCCATCACTTGATTTCAAGTCGGTCACTTAAAAAAGTCAGGCAGACAAGCAGATACATTTTTTCCAAAACACCATGAAGTGGAGCTTGCATCATATTAACTGGTTTGAAACAATGTATCAGCTAAAAATCCATACAACGAAGGGAGTTTGTTAGAAAATTAAAAAATGCCTCAGTTTTGTTGTTAAAAACTTGTCTACTGAAATGACAAACTAAAACGCATGGTATCAGACGTCCAACTGTCTCGCCACACTGTTAAACACTGAATATCGGATATTAACATGGCTACTGAGTAACAGTTGCCCCTGGACTACAGGCTGTAATTGTAAAACTACAAAGTGTGTGTATATATATATAGAATTTTTTTTTTACATTTTTTCTGTAAGTTGTTTTAATATACGTGTTCCCTTCGTTATACATATAGCTTAGCTGATTGGCTGAGCCATTTGTACAGTTGTGACAATTATATAATAAAGAACTTTTTTTCCCATGATTTATTGACAATAATGCACAGAATATTTACTGCCATAATATATTAAATGGTATATTAAATGTTTTTGATTTAGGTATAGATCTTTTTTTGTCAGTTAAAAGATTTGCCCATATATATATATATATATATATATATATATATATATATATATATATATATATATATATATGAGTTGTTTTTAAAGGTATAAAGTACTATTACTATTCAGTTTGAGGTTCTAGTTTACAGTTACTGTCTGATCTGTTCATTTGGTGTATAATTCACTGTAATTAATGTTTCACACATTTAATAATAAAGAAAAATCAGATTTAAAAAGAACACCAATTTCCATGTCTTCCTTCTTTAAATAACTCGTAGCAGGTTTACTCCGGAACAAGTGGTTCCGACACTGCCCATTAATTCAACCAAAGCAGATGTTTTAATTAGTCCCTGAGCATCAGACCAACCTTTCTCAGCTTGCGGAGCAGCTTGCTGTAGCACACGATTATGACGCCCAGAGGCAGAATGAAACAGGTGATGAAAAATGTGATGATGAAAGTGTGGTCATGGAGGTCTCCAGAGTACCTGTTGAAAAAGAGCAAAATTAGTGACCACAAAGGGGAGAATTGGGAGGAAATAGCTCGTAATAAAAGTTCTGATGACTATTACAAGCGAACAATGATGACATTTCTCAGACCTGTTTATTAAGAGGGAGAATGACATATGTTGAGAAACGTATGAGCGAATGAGGTTTTTGGAATCAATCTGGTTTTAATGGAAGTAACAAAAATAATGATGGATTGAAGAGACGGGGGTCACAACGTCAACACGTTCCCAAGAGATGAAGGAAAAGTCCATGTTCACACGGGGGAACCATTCAATGCAAGGCTTCTTTAATAGAATTCAAGCTCTGAACACCTTGAACGCTTTGTGTTGTCTAGAAAGTCTTGTCTGGTCTATGACATCCTCCTGGAAACTGTAACTAATTACATTTACATTTGGTCATTTAACAGACGCTTTTATTCAAAGCAACTTACGAGGTGAGCACAGGGTTAATCACAACATCTCTGGAGCAATGAGGGTTAAGGGTCTTGCTCAAGGACCCACCTTGGTAACTTCAGTGGACCTGGGATTGGAACCCCCAACCTTCAGATTGATAGCCCAACGCCCTAACCACTGAGCTACCGCGCCCTCATTATATCCTTTGTGATTTCGGGCGCTGGGCAGATACACCCTGGACAGGGCACTAATCTATTGCTAAGCACACTCACTTTCACAGACACATATATGGGGCAATTTAGCGCAGTCAATTTACCTTAAATCCATGTTTTTGGACTCTGGCAGAATGAGACACGGGGAGAACATGGAAACTCCACCCAGACTGGGATTCAAACCTGGATCCCCAAGTGTTGAGAGGCAAATATGCTGACCATTAAGCAACCATACTGCCCATATACAAATGTTAATAAAGTGAATTTAAACATATAAAATGTTTACATATTTATATGTTATGTAGCGCTATGGTGGCGTATTGGTTAGCACGTTCGCCTCTCCCTGTGCTCCCCTGGCCTGTGTGGGTTTCTCTGGGTTCTCTGTTTTCTTCCTTCTATATTGCCCCCATATACAGTATGAGTGAATGACATTTTTGGAATCAATCTGGTTTTAATGGAAGTAACAAAAATAATGATGTATTGAAGAGACAGGGGGGTCACAAAGTGTGTGCGTCCAGCAATGGATTGGCACCATGTCCTGGGTGTGTCTGCCCAATGCGCATAATGGTCTCCCCTGGATGGTTAAGTGGTCGAGATAATATAAGATTAGATGTTCAAAACCAAATTATTTTATTCTGTGTATATTTCTGGAGCCCAGAACAAAGTGCCAATCATTCAGTGAGCACTCACTCACTCTCTCAAACACACTGAATCACATGCACAATATAGAGAGAAGTTGGATGGGGCAATTTATCCATCCATCCATCCATTATCTTCTGCGTTATCCTGTACTAGGTTTGCCGGGGGGGGGGGGGGGACAGGCTGGGCACACACTCACTCACACACACACACATGCATACACACTCTATACACGGGGAGAACATGAAAACTCCACTCAGATTGGGATTCGAACCGGGAATTCCCCTTATATAGTATGTGTGTGAGTGAGTCCCACAGTCCAAAAACATGGATTTAAGGTGAATAGGTTGCTCCAAATTCCCCTTGTATAGTATCTGTGTGAGTGAGTGAGTGTATGCCCAGTTGGCGCCCTGTCCTGGGTGTATCTGCCTATCGCCCGAAACGTTCTCCCTTAGATGACTTCCCCCCCCTCATCCTAGTCCCCATTATAGGATTAAGGGGGGGGGGGGGGTTCCCCATGCCTATCCAGGGGAGAACGTTACAGGCGCTGGGCAGATACAACCAGAACAGGCTGGGCACTCACTCACACACACACACATGCATACACACTCTATATGGGGCAATTTGGAGAATTCAATTGACTTGATCCATGTTTTAGGACTGTGGGAGGAAACCGGAGAACCCGGAGGAAACCCATGTGGACACGGGGAGAACATGAAAACTCAGATTAAGATTCGAACCGGAAATCCCTAGAGCTGAGAGGAGAACATGCTAACCACTAAGCCACCTTTAGAAAATTATCCTGCTTGCAAAACATTTGTATGTTTGCCAATAAAATAAACAACCGTTGTGTTTAAAAATGCAGAAAACAGCGCATCCCTAATCCCAGCACTGAGAGGCAAACAAATTTAGTGCTGCAAATTCACCTTAAATCCATGTTTGGACAACATGATATAAACATTGATTGATAAAACAACATGATTAGTATGGAAAGAACCAAACCATATTGTTATAGTCGGTGCCTTATGTTTGCAACAATAGGCTTCAGTTTTTAACACTATAATCAGTCAAGTGTCTGAAATTAAACTGTCAATTAAAACATGTTTCCCTTTGGTAAACCGCAGCACATGTGCAACAGCAGCAGCACCACCTGTCACATACACTCAGTACTTAACAAAACACTCGCTCTAAAGGCTGCAAGTACCTCCTGATAAGTAACTACTTTAAATACCTAAAAATACTTACAGGTGATTCATAAAACACAAAAACACAACACTCACTGGAATATATTTGCTTAGTGGTTAACACATTCATCTCTCAGCGCTGGGGATCCAGGTTTGAATCCCGATCTGGGTGGAGTTTCCATGTTCTCCCTGTGTCCGTCTAGGTTTCTTCTGGATTCAGTCCAAAAACATGGATTCAAGGTAAACTAAATGCTCTAAATTGCCCCGTATGGTGTTTGTGTGTGAGTTTGCCCAGTGATAGATTGCTGTCTCTGCCCATTGCCGAAACGTTCTCCCCTGGATGGGCATCCTCGTGACCCTAGTAGAGGATTAACCAGAAGATAAAAAATGAATGAATGAATGAATGAATAATTGCTTAGTGGTTAGCACATCTGTCTCTCAGTGCTAGGAATCAAGTTCGAATCCCAATCTGGGTGGAGATTCCATGTTCTCCCCGTGTCCATGTGGGTTTCCTCTGGGTTCTTCCCACAGTCCAAAAACATGGATTTAAGGTGAATAGGTTGCTCCAAATTCCCCTTGTATAGTATCTGTGTGAGTGAGTGAGTGTATGCCCAGTTGGCGCCCTGTCCTGGGTGTATCTGCCCATCGCCCGAAACGTTCTCCCTTAGATGACCCCCCCCCCTCATCCTAGTCCCCATTATAGGATTAAGCGGAAGATAATGAGCAGAGATTATTACTTTACTTTAGTATTAGTAAGTAATTAATCAATCTGATTTAAAAAAAAATGAGTGAGCTTATGACCAGCGAATGGCGCCCTGCCATGGGTCAAAGTAAACATATGGGATGAGTGTTAGTCAGTTCTATCTGGATTTTATGTAACTTGGATTTTTATTGGACTGGCAGTCCTGCTGGGACGCCTTCAATGGACTTATAAAGTTTTCCAATTGTTAAATCCGGGTCACATGATTATCACACAATCTGTATATGGCTGTCCTACACTGCTGATGCTGCCCCCCCCACTCAAGGAGGATGAGACCCCCACTGAGTCTTGGTCCTCACAAGGTTTCTCCCTTAAAATATCAACATAACAGGGAGTTTTGTCTTGCCACTGTCTCTTCAGTTTGCTCTTTGGGAGTTTAAAGGCTCAACACACTGTAAAGCTGCTTTGGGACAATGTTCTATTGTATAAAGCGCTGTATTAATAAATTACTTGAACTTCTAGATCTCATGCTTACCAGTTGGGTTCGCAGGTGGTGCCGATCTTGCTCAGGGTGTAGCTGCTCCAGCCAAGTACAGGAGGAATAGTCCAGATGAAAGAGAAGGTCCAAACGAACACCAGACCCAGTGCTGCATGTTTGCCTCGCAGACGAACGTTTCCCAACGGTCGGCAAATCACAAAGAACCTTTCAAATGCGAGGATCGCAAGGGACCACATAGCCACTATACCTGCCATGACAGAGAACATTTTTTTAAAACGACAATCCATTAAAATTACTATTATTAAATAAAATATTAAAACATTAATTCTTATTTGAATGTCCATCCATCCATCCATTCATCCATCCATTACCTTCCGCTTTATCCTGTATTAGGTTCGCGGGGAGGTTCCCCTTGCCATCCAGGGGAGAACGTTTCGGGCTATGAGCAGATAGACCCAGGAGAGGACGCCAATCTATCGCTGGACACACACTCACTCACACAGACACACTCTATATGGGGCAATTTGGAGAATTCAATTCACCTTGAATCCATGTTTTTGGACTGTGGAAGGAAACTGAGAACCTGGAGGAAACCCACGTGGACACGGAGAGAACACGGAAACTCCACCCAGATTGGAATTCGAACCGGGAATCCCTAGATATATTAAATCCATCCATTCATAATCTTCCACTCGATCCTCTACCAGAGTCGTGGGGGGGGGGGGGTTCCTCATGCCCATCCAGGGGAGAATGTTTCAGGCACTGGGCAGATACAACCAGAACAGGCTGGACACACATTCACTTACACACACACACACACGCATACACACTCTACATGGGGCAATTTGGAGAATTTAATTGACTTGATCCATATTTTTGGACTGTGGGAGGAAACCCACGCGGACACGGTGAGAACATGGGGGGGGGACATTGGGCACATACACCCAGGACAGGACGCCAATCTATCGCTGACCACATACTCACTCACACAAACACACTCTATATGGGGCAATTTGGAGAATTCAATTGACTTGATCCATGTTTTTGGACTGTGGGAGGAAACCGGATTGGGATTCGAACCGGGAATCCCTAGCATTGAGAGGAGAACATGCCAACCACTAAGCCACCGTGCCGCCTCTGTAGATAAAATCCTGCTTGTATGTTTCCCAAATAAAATAAACAACCGTTGTGTTTAAAAATGTATGTGTTTTGCCGAAAACAGTTCATTTGAAACAGCGTATTGGAGCATTAACAGGTTAGCTTGTTATGTGAGAGATTGTTTATAGCGGCTTGAATAACCTTTAGCTGTATTGTCCTGCAGCCTCTTATGAAGTATCCACATGAATGAAGAGGAATTTGGGGTCATGCTGCATGTCATGTAAACAGAAGAGGTGAACAGACACTTCATTATCTGGGTTTGTACCTATATCCGTGCAACAACAAAATTCTGTATTCAGATAGAACACCCAGAGTGTGTGCGATGTTTTATTCTGTGAGTGGAAAACAACAGGGCATGAGGCAGGGCAATTAAAATTAAGGAATATATATATATTCATGGCGGCACGGTGGCTTAGTGGTTTAGCACGTTCTCCTCCCAGCACTAGGGATTCCCAGTTCGAATCCCAATCAGAGTGGAGTTTCCATGCTCTCACTGTTTCGCATGGGTTTCCTCTGGGTTCTCCGGTTTCCTCCCACAGTCTAAAAACATGGATCAAGTCAATTGAATTCTCCAAAATGCCCCATATCTCTATATGGATCTATATATCCAGGGAAGAACGTTTCGGGCGCTTGGCAGATACACCCAGGACAGAGCGCCAATCTGTATGTATGTATGTGTGAGTGGGTGTGTGCCCAGTGATAGATTGGCGTCCTGTGCTGGGTGTATCTGCCCAGCGCCCGAAACGTTCTCCCCTGGATGGGCATGTAGAACCCCCCCGCAACCCTAATATAGGATAAAGCGGGAGATAATGGATTGATGGATATATATTTATTCATTACTTTCTGCTTAATCCTTTACTTAGGTGATGAGGGGGTTCCCCGTGCCCATCCAGGGGAGAACGTTTCAAGCGCTGGGTGAATACACCCAGGACAGGGCATCAATCTATTATTGGGCACACACTCACTCACACAGACACACTCTATATGGGGCAATTTGGAGAATATAGTTTATCTTTAATCCATGTTTTTGGACTGTGGGAGGAAACCGGAGAACCCGGAGGAAACCCACACTGCCCCCTCTTACCTTCACTCTAGATCCAAAATACACTCCGACTCGTTCACATTACTCTAGAGATGAATGTCACCTGGTGATTCCTCCTCACCGAGGAGCTAATTCTGACTCTATCATCGGGAAGCATCTCCCCAATGCTGTCTGTACGGCGGAGTCACTTGGCATCTTTAAGAAACAACTGAAAACACATCTCTTTCCCAAAAATCTGATGAAAAGAGTGAAAAATGTGGGGTGCAGGATGGGCTAGTGATCAGGTTTGAAAATTCTACAGTGTAGCTGGTTCTTCCTTAACTATTGACTTGTGTTGTTCTCTCATTTATAACTCCATCCATCCATTATCTTCCACTTTATCCTCTACTAGGATCATAGGAGGGTTCCCCATGCCCATCCAGGGGAGAACGTTTTAGGTGCTGGGCAGATAGACCCAGGACAGTGCGCCAATCTATCACTGGGCACACACTCACTCACACACAGACACTCAATATGGGGCAATTTGGAGAATTCAATTGACTGGCATCAATCTATTATTGGGCACACACTTACTCACACAGACACACTCTATATGGGGCAATTTAGAGAATATAGTTCATCTTTATTTCCATGTTTTTGGACTGTGGGAGGAAACCGGAGAACCCGGAGGAAACCCACACGGACACGAGGAGAACATGGAAACTTCACCCGGATTTGTATTCGAACCTGGAATCCCTAGTGCTGAGAGGAGAACATTCTAACCACTAAGCGTGCAGACCTCTACAACTGATTCAGAACTTCTTCAGAATTCAATTGACTTTGATCCATGTTTCTAAACTGTGGGAGGAGATCGGAGAACCCGGAGGAAATCCACGCGGATACAGAACATGGAAACTCCACCCAGATTGGGATTCGAACCGAGAATCCCTAGCGCTGAGAGGCAAATGTGCCAACCACTAAGCCACTGTGCCCCCTCCCACCCCACCCAAACTTTGTACTTGGAAGATAAGGTTTCAGTAGCCGTGATAATCTGCTGTAGGATCTGGAGTGAGCATGCTATATCACTGTAACTCACTCAGATGGAAGCGAAGAGGTTTGCACTCGGAACGTTAGAAAGTTCACCGCTTCCGCAGCACCTGCAGAACGTTTGCTTTATACATTCCTCCTTATAAACTGCTCAAAAGAAAACATGGCGTTTATTAAATGTACATATCCTCCAAATGGATGGAGGTTTTTTTTCCCTGATGGCATGAGGATCCTCAAAGACCACAAAGTCAAGATTTATCAGGCTCTTGTGAGAGCGAGGTTCCCTGAGCATAAGGAACCATTTTACTCATCATCGATTGACCAGAACCTTTTCAGTTCCGAAAAATCTTTGGAATGTCCCAAAGTGCCTCGAGGATTCAGCTTTAAAACAAGAAACTGGACTCGAGAAGCGTGTTGTGACATCGCATACATTTGTTGATACAATCGCACGGCCAACGTGCAACGCTAAAGACCCGTGAGGTCAAGCTACTGACTTACCACAAATCTTTAAAAGCAGAACCGTTTTATTTCAGCTTCAGAGTGTTGTGAGTTATTCAGCCGTCAGTGGTTTTGAGTTTACTGTATGATACTCATAACATTTAACGCTGACATCAAAATCAGGTTTAATGGTTACATGCGTAGATATACACGGTACAGCCAGCAGTGAAATTCTTACCTGACCTCTCGACAAAAAGTTAAATTTGTCAATTTGTTAAGGATAAGAAAAATAGAATAGAATAAAGATAAAATTCGTTCATTCATTATCTTCCGCTTTATCCTCTATTAGGGTCGGGGGGGGGGGTTCCCCATGCCCATCCAGGTGAGAACGTTTCGGGCACCAGGACAGAGCGCCAATCTATCGCTGGGCACACATTCACTCACACAGTCACACTCTATATGGGGCAATTTGGAGAATTCAATTGACTTGATCCATGTTTTTGGACTGTGGGAGGAAACCGGAGAACCCGGAGGAAACCCACACGGACACGGGGAGAACATGGAAACTCCACCCAGGTGGGGATTCGAACCGGGAATCCCTAGTGCTGAGAGGAGAACATGCTAAACCACTAAGCCACCGTGCCGCTGAATAAAGATAAAATAAAAAAATTAATTTAACTATGTAATGGCGGCACGGTGGCTTAGTGGTTAGCACATTCGCCTCTCAGCGCTAGGGATTCCCGGTTCGAATCCCCATCTGGGTGGAGTTTCAATGTTCTCCCCGTGTCTGCGTGGGTTTCCTCCGGGTTCTCCGGTTTCCTCCCACAGTCCAAAAACATGGATCAAGTTAATTGAATTCTCCAAATTGCCCAATTTAGAGTGTGTATGTGTGAGTGAGTGTGTGCCCAGCGATGGATTGGCGCCCTGTCCTGGGTCTATCTGCCCAGCGCCTGAGACGTTCTCCCCTGGATGGGCATGGGGAACCCCACCGCGACCCTAATAGAGGATAAGCGGGAGATAATGAATGAATGAATTTAACTATGTATATACACTGTGCAAATGGAATTATAAAAGTGGGTTGTGCTTTTTGTGCAAATATTGCAGTGCAGGGTTACAAGTTATTTTAGTTATGAACAAGTTATTCTAGTTATGATACACGTTTGGGAAACAGATTACATGGGAGGAATTTTGTGTCACACGTTTTAAAATGTGTGACACCGAAAAATATTTTTCCACTTAATATTGTGGGATCAGAGCCGTGTTTGGACTGCCGGGACCATGGTTACGGTCAGTTATTTGCATGTGGTCACAGTGCATTGGCATGTTCATGTTTTATATAAGAGCATCACTGTGTTTAAGGACCCATGTGGTTACTGTAGTGTGTGTGTGTGTGTGTGTATGCTCACGGCATCCATGCTATATGCAGGACAAATGTTAAAAAGTGTGTGTGTCTCTGTGTGTGTCATGCAATATGCAGGATATATGTAAGGATGTGTGTGTGTGTTTATGCTCATGGTATGCATGCTATGTTCAGGACAATGTAAGGAGGTTATTGTGTGTGTATGTGTGTGTGTATTTATGTTCATGGCATGCATGTATGTGCAGTTATGTCTATGCTATATGCATGATAAATGTAAGGATGTGATTGTGTTTGTGTGTGTGTGTGTGTGTGTGTGCAGTTATGTCCATACTATATGCAGGATAAATGTAAGGAGGTGATTGTGTGTTTGTCTGTGTGTGTGTGTGTGTGTGTGTGTGTAGTTATGCTCATGGCATGCATGCTAAACGCATGAATGTTTACAGGTGCGCTGTAATGGGTGTATCCACCCAGTGCCCAAAATGTTCACCCCCCCCCCCCGCGCGACCGTAATATAGGATAAAGCGGAAGATAATGAATGAACAAACAATGAACACTGTTCTAAAATGACCCCAATCACTCAGGAACGTTCCGGAGATGAAACGCGGCTCAGTGTCAAGATCCATACATCCATTATCTCCCGCTTTATCCTCTATTAGGGTCGCGGGGGGTTCCTCATGCCCATCCAGGGGAGAACGTCTCGGGCGCTGGGCAGACAGACCCAGGACAGGGCGCCAATCCATCAATAGAAACACACTCACTCACACAGACACACTCTATATGGGGCAATTTGGAGAATTCAATTGACCTTGATCCATGTTTTTGGACTGTGGGAGGAAACTGGAGAACCCGGAGGAAACCCACGCGGACACGGGGAGAACATGGAAACTCCACCCAGATGGGGATTCGAACCGGGAATCCCTAGCGCTAAGAGGAGAACATGCTAAACCACTAAGCCACCGTGCCGCAGTGTCAAGATCATTTACGATACTATCACTTATTAGCTTTATGTAATTAAATGATTATGACCCAAATTCCTAGAATGACTGTACTCTTCAAGCTGTTCCAGTGAGATATACAGTGCCAGTCAAACGTTTGGACACTTCTGGCTGCATCCTCTATCTCCTCCACTTATCATATAGATGGACTTTGTAGTTCTACAATTCCAGACTGTAGTCCAACTGTGCTCTTGGTTCTTGTTCGTCCCTGTTGGTTCTCTGTTCTCTGTTGGTCAGGAGCATCACAGAACAGGTATCATTTGGGTGGTGGATTGCCCAAACTTTATACTGGTCCTGTATAGGTCATACACAACACAACTACCGGGTTAACATACGTCCATCCATCCATTATCTTCCGCTTTATCCTCTACTAGGGTCGCGGGAGGGGGTTCCCCATGCCCATCCAGGGGGGCGCTGGGCAGATACACCCAGGACAGGACGCCAATCTATCGCTGAGCACACACTCACTCACACAGTCACACTCTTTATGGGGCAATTTGGAGAACTCAATTGACTTGATCCATGTTTTTGGACTGTGGGAGGAAACTGGAGAACCCGGAGGAAACCCACGCGGACACGGGAGAACATGGAAACTCCACCCTGATTGGGATTGGAACCGGGAATCCCTAGTGCTAAGAGGAGAACATGCTAAACACTAAGCCACCGTGCTGCGGTTAACATGCTGTAAATAATCGATGGCTCTACAATATCTGAACAGACGTCCTTTTCTTTTAATGTTTAAATGTTGACGTGTTGTGATCTAATTTAATAAAGCACACAGGCTGAAGTCAATAATCTTAAAAATGCCATGGATACATAGACGCCGCAGATAAAGTCATACAGGTCTTATTATGTAATAGACTGCAGCACTAGGCTGTGATTGGACAGTGATATGTCATTGGGACACAGGTTCGCCGATGACTGATGCAGGAAGCCACATTAAAATGATTGAATGCAATTTGGTAATGCTGATGTTAAAAGCTTTTAACATTTAGGTAAAAGCAGGGTTTTTTCAGTAAGAGGATGAACAGCTGTTATTCATAATTGACACACACTAACCCTATCACCTGAAGAAACCCTAATGAAGTTTATGGGATGCATGTTATGAGAAGTTTATGGGATGCTTCATGTAGAAGCCTGGGCTGTAACGAGTACAACAAAATGAAGTGTGTTTAATGAAAGGAGTTTTTAAAGATCAATTTTCTCAGACTTAGAAAGCAACAATGGTTCATTCAGTGAGGTTCGTTTGCTAACCTCATTATCCTGATCAGAAGTCCACTCCATGAGGTCATTCAGCAGGGGCTTTTACTCAAAGCGACTTACAAGGTGAGCACAGGGTTCATCACAACATCCCTGGAGCAATGAGGGTTAAGGGTCTTGCTCAAGGACCCACATTGGTAACTTTAGTGGACCTGGGATTTGAACCCATAACCTTCAGATTGATAGACCAACACCCTGACCACTGAACTACCTCTCCCACAGTCCAAAAACATGAATTAAGCTCAATTGAATTCTCCAAATTGCCCCATATAGAGTGTGTTTGTGTGAGTAAGTGTGTACACTGATAGATTGGCGTCCTGTCCTGGGTGTATCTGCATACCCCCCGAAACAATTTCCCTGGATGGGCTTGGGGACTTACAAGTAGGGAGGAGACAATTAATTGTTTTTACTATTAATCGCGATTACTTGCGTACCAACGCTTCAACATCGTCATGACAACATTTATGAGAAAACTACACATTATGCCAGTAGCCATAACTTCGAACCTTGTTTTATTTTAAATCGACACAACTATATGTATTTTAGGCGGCACGGTGGCTTAGTGGTTTAGCACGTTCTCCTCTCAGTGCTAGGGATTCCCGGTTCGAATCCCAATCTGGGTGGAGTTTCCATGTTCTCCCCGTGTCTGCGTGGTTTTCCTCCGGGTTCTCCGGTTTCCTCCCACAGTCCAAAAACATGGATCAAGTCAATTGAATTCTCCAAATTGCCCCATGTAGAGTGTGTCTGTGTGAGTGAGTGTGTGCCCAGCAATGGATTGGCGCCCTGTCCTGGGTGTATCTGCCCAGCGCCTGAGACATTCTCCGCTGGATGGGCATGGGGAACCCCACCGCGACCCTGATATAGGACAAAGCAGAAGATAATGGATGGATGAATAAAAGACAATAAGTGGAGAAAAAGGGTGTGTGTGCAAATTTTGACTGGTACCTCTCATTCACAGTACAATTTTCTTTGCCTCAGTTTAACTAAAGAATTCCTTTCTTTTACTGTTGCTGTCAAATAAAAATGTTAAACGATTTTCTATACAACTTTAGCCCACATACCTCTCAGAATGCACATCCTTGATAACTACAGAGCTGTGAAAGGGCTGACACAAAATACTTGCGTTCTTAAAAAGCATAAAACAACTCCAACTAAATCATCTATCTATTCATTACTTTCCTCTTTATCCTCTATTAGGGTCGCGGGGGGGTTCCCCATGCCCATCCAGGGGAGAATGTTTCAGGCACTGGGCAGATACACCCAGGACAGGACGCCAATGTATAACTAGGCACACACTCACTCACACAGACACACTCTATATGGGGCAATTTGGAGCATTCAATCTACCTTGATCCTAAACCCAGAGGAAACCCACACGGACACAGGGACGGGGAGAGGGTGTATCTGCCCAGCACCTAAAATGTTCTCCCCTGGATGGGCATATCTTAGATTTTGGCATGAATTTGGTAACTAATGTGTCAGAAAGACTGTTTTGTACAATTATATACTAAAATAGAAAAAAAAGGAAATCTTTTGGAAATAATTGTAGAACCTTTTGTGCCTTAATTACAGTTCACAGAATAAAGATGTAGAACAGATGGGGCTGGAACACAAACAGGCCTTTAATGCCACAAAAGTCACTTAAACTTTCTAATTGAACATGTGCAGATACACACATACACACACACACACACACACACCAAGGACACAAACACTAACACGGTTGTCCTCCTCTCAGTCGGACGCTCACACTCCCTTTCACCCCTCCTCAGTGCACACAGACGGACGGGAGAGACAGTTTTTCCAATAAACCAGCAGCAGCAACAGCAGATGTTTTCAATTTACCTGATCTGATTTCCTACACACAGTGGCTTAGTGGTTAGCATGTTCTCCTCTCAGCGCTTGGGATTTCCGATCGAATCCCCATCTGGGTAAAGTTTCCATGTTCTCCCCGTGTCCACGTGGGTTTCCTCCAGGTTCTCCGGTCTCCTCCCACAGACCAAAAACGTGGATCAAGTCAATTGAATTCTCCAAATTGCCCCATATAGAGTGAGTTTGTGTGAGTAAGTGTGTGTGCAGTGATAGATTGGCGTCCTGTCCTGGGTGCATCTGCCCAGCGCCCGAAACGTTCTCCCCCGGATGGGCATGGGGAACTCCTCCCCCCCCCCC
>JAFMOD010000337.1:207514-236258 GCA_019802435.1 Corydoras maculifer
GGGGGGTAGGTTCCCCATGCTCATCGTCAGGGGACAACGTTTTGGGCGCTGGGCAGATACACCCAGAACAGTCCATTTCTGGACACACACTCACACACACAGGCACGCACACAAACACACTGTACATGGGGCAATTTGGAGAACACTTTGAATCAAGTTGACTTGATCCATGTTTTTGGACTGTGGAGGAAGCCGTAAAATTAAAATAGTAATGAAAAAAAAAAAACCTTCCCCACATTTTAACATTTTCACAATGCTGTTATAAAAATGGGGATCAATACAAACCTTGCTCCATTTCAGTATTTTCTGCTTAATCCTCTATTAGGGTTGATGGGGTACACACCCAGGACAGGACGCCAATCTATCGCTGGGCATACACTCAATCACACACACACACAAACACACTATATAGGGGCGATTCAGAAAAGCCAATTTACCATGAATCCATGTTTTTGGATGGTGGAGGGAAACCAAGGGTGTTTTGGGTGGAGTTTTCATGGTCTCTCCATATCCATGTGGGTTTCTTCAGGTTCTCTGGTTTTCTGCCAAAAAAAACATAGATTTAAGGTGAATTAGCAGCTCTATCTTTCGCTTAATCCTCTACTAGGGTTGGGGGGAGGGTTCCCTGTTCCCATCTAGGGAAGAACGTTTCAGGCACTGGGCAGATACACCCAGGACAGGGCGCCAATCTACAACTGGATACACACCCACTATGTTCTAAGGGTTCTAAGGGACTTAGACCATTAAATTTACCTTGAATCCATGACTTTGGATTGTTGGAGGAAACCTACTCAGACACGGGGAGAACATGGAAACTCTACCCAGATCGGGATTCGAACCTGGAACCAAAGCACAAAGAAGCGAACTTGCTAACCACTAAGCCTCAATGCCAACCAAGTTTAAAATATGACTCAAACCAAATAATTGGGTATCTAAATAGACTTTGATAAGTGCCCAGCTATGAATTGGAACCCTGTCCTGGGTGTGTGTGTGCATGTGTGTATTTTTCCCAAAAAATGCCCCAAGCAGAGGATTAAGTGAAAGATTCTGAGATGAAAGATGTGTATAATGTCCATCCATCCATTACCTTCCCCTTTATCCTCCATAAGGGACCTTGATCCATGTTTTTGGAAACCCACGCGGACAAGGGGAGAACATGAAAACTCCACCCAGATTGGGATTCGAACCAGGAATCCCTAGCACTGAGAGGAGAACATAAGCCACCATGCCGCCCCTTAGTACTTGCTACTACATTTTAATATTACATTTTTATTACAACGCTGCTATATTAAAATTTTTTATTAATTAGTTTTATTACATTTCTTAAATTTAAAATTCTACTTGGGGTAAACTGGGCCCGATAAACTGGGCCCGTTAAACGCAATTTCATTTATATTTTATGTACCAACTGTTATGTAAATTACAATATAGTTTTCTAAAGAAATTTCAACTGACTTTTTTTGTTAAACTAACTGCTTTTCGTCACTTATGTTTGTTCAATAAAAACATTTTAAGATTTCAGGTCTCACAATGAAGTCGCCTAATGGAATACAGTGTCCCCGATCTGTCAGGATTTATAGTAGTAGTATCTGAGAGTATCTGAGTAGCAGTATAAGAATAATTCATTTCTCAGAGCCATGTATTTATCTTCTAAAGTGGCATAGTGTTCAGGCCAGAGCTTATTCTAGATATCACATTATATTATTTATCTACAACCTCTTATATGTATGCATGTTGTTCTTAGGAGGACGGCACGGTGGTTTTTAGCATGTTCTCCTTTCAGCACTACGGCCCCGGTTCAAATCCCAATCTGGGTGAGTTTCTGTTCTCCCCATGTCCGTGTGGGTTTCCTCCGGGTTCTCCGGTTTCCTCCCACAGTCCAAAAACATGGATTCAAATTAAAATTGAATGCTGTAAATTGCCCCATATAGTGTGTCCAGTAATAGATTGGCGTCCTGTCCTGGGTGTACCTGCACAGCACCCCAAACCTTCTCCCCTGGATGGGGATAAGGAACCCCTAGGTGAACCTAGTAGAGGATTAAACAGAAGATAATAATGGATCAAGGTCAATTGATTTCTCCAAATTGCACCCTATAGGCGGCACGGTGGCTTAGTGGTTTGCATGTTCTCCTCTCAGCGCTAGGGATTCCCGGTTCGAATGCCAATCTGGGTGGAGTTTCCATGTCCAGAGGAGGAAGATTTGGGCGCTGTGCTGATACACCCAGGACAGGGCGCTAATCTATCACTGGGCACACTCACTCACACAGACACACTCTATAAGGGGCATTTTAGAGCACTCAATTTACCTTGAATCCATGTTTTTGGACTGTGGGAGGAAATCCAGAGAATATGGAGAAAACCCACACAGACACGGGGAGAACATGGAAACTCCACCCAGATCGGGATTCGAACCTGGATCCCCAGCGCTGAGAGGCGAACATGCTGACACCATTACCCCACCATTACCCGTGCCCTGTATATTTATTTTATAAACATCAAACCTCGTCCCACATCTGAAACTAATATGTGTATTAAAACATGTCACCATTTAAAGGACGTGAGGCAGGATATTATTACAGTACATCATTATTATAGGATGTTGATTTATCAGCAGGCGGCACGGTGGCATGTTCTCCTCTCAGCACTAGGGATTCCCGGTTCGAATCCCCATCTGGGTGCAGTTTCCATGTTCTCCCCGTGTCTGCGTGGGTTTCCTCCAGGTTCTCTGGTTTCCTCCCACAGTCCAAAAACATGGATCAAGGTCAATTGAATTCTCCAAATTGCCTCATATAGAGTGTGTCTGTGTGAGTGAGTGTGTGCCCAGTGATGGATTGGCGTCCTGTCCTGGTCGTATCTGCCCAGCATCCGAGACGTTCTCCCCTGATGTACCTGTGTCCGCGTGGGTTTCTTCTGGGTTTAGGATTAAGGTTGGATTAAGGTAGACTGAATGCTCCAAATTGCCCCATATAGAGTGTGTTTGTGTCTGTGTGATTGATTATGTCCCGGTTCGAATCCCAAACTGGGTGGAGTTTTCAAGTTCTCCCCATGTCCCTGTGTCTGCGTGAGTTTCCTCCGGGTTCTCCAGTTTCCTCCCACAGTCCTAAAACATGGATTAAGGTCAATTGAATTCTCCAAATTGCCCCATATATAGTGTGTTTGTGTGTGTCCAGTGATAGATTGGCGCCCTGTCCTGGGTGTATCTGCCCAGCGCCCGAAACATTCTCCCCTGAATGGGCATGGGGAACCCCCCTGCGACCCTAGTAGAGGATAAAGCGCAAGATAATGGATGGATGGATGGATTTATCAGATACATACCGTGTGTATTTTATAAAAAAAAAAAAAAAAAAAAAAAAAAACTATTAAAGATTATAGAAAGATTAATGCAAGAAATTAAAAACAATTAATCAGTTCATCTTCTGTATGAACAAGAGAATCCCGAAATAATAAGCAGACCTAATACTTAGTGAAGAAGCATTTGTTTGTCACGAGAACTGCCAAGGTGCTGCATGTGGAATCAAAAGCAGCATTAGAAATACATCAGATCTCATTAAATCACGGGGGATTTTGGTTGCAGCTTCTCTGCAGATAAGATTGTGTATATGTGTGGATGTTTGTGTTGGGGGCAGGGGTTCATTTAGCCATTCTATCTAGATTTACAGTTCACAGGGATCTATTTAATAAATGATGAATGACCAATCCATCGCCTAGATGTTATGCCTCTGGAACCCACTTACATCATGTTCAACTAGAAGTTCCACCCACAGCTCATCTCCATTGTTGTGATGGATGGCGACAGATTAAATCAGAGAACATACAGCTCTAATTCGGCCTCCGATAATTTGGATTCTGTTGGTACTATGAGAAGTTACACAGCCTCTGATATATGATGCCCCTTCTTGCAACCGTAACTCTGGTTCATACACTGTATACAGAGCTGGTTTTCCTCGAAACGTTGCAGACTGCGTTTTATTCCCCCATTAGTCTAGCCTTAGTCACATTTCTTTTTCTCTAAGGTATTTTAATTTTGAATGAAAGTCAGTGGCGTAGAGTCCATTGTTGTCGCCGGTAAAATGCTCTGCTCAAATGGAATAGGCCGAAATTTCACATGAACTTCCAGAAATTCATTCGAGGGCTTGACGAAGCCCTCTAGAGTTATTCTCGATATTCTTATTATTCTTCTTAAGTGGAATTTGTGCGATCAATACACCCCGAACTGCTCAACGTTCACACTCCGTTAGTTTAATGATGACTGGACCTGTGCTTTGTATTTTTGGAGTTTGTTGCAATTATAGTTTTTAATAAATTTAAGTTTTAAGGGAAAAAAATCCCCCTATGAAATGAACGGGGTGGATTTTGAAACTCAATTTTTAAGCTACAGCCACGAAAATCCAGAAGCTTGGACCCAGGGTAAATCCATCCATCTATTATCTTCCACTTTGTCCTCTATTAGGGTCGCAGGGGGTTTTCCATGCCCCTCCAGGGAAGAACGTTTCGGGCGCTGGGCAGACACTCACTCACAGAACACACTGTATATGGAGCAATTTGGAGAACTCAATTGACCTTGAGGGGGGCACGGTGGCTTAGTGGTTAGCACGTTTGCCTCTCAGCACTAGGGATTCCCGATTCGAATCCCCATCTGGGTGGAGTTTCCATGTTGTCCCCGTGTCCGCATGGGTTTCCTCTGGGTTCTCCGGTTTCCTCCCTCAGTCCAAAAAAAAGACATGGATCAAGTCAATTGAGTTCTCCAAATTGCCCCATATAGAGTGTGTTTGTGTGAGTGAGTGTGTTCCCAGTGATGGATTGGCGCCCTGTTCTAGGTGTATCTGCCCAGCGTCCGAAAGGTTCTCCCCTGGATGGGCATGGGGAAACCCACCGTGACCCTCTTAGAGGATAAAGCGAAAGATAATGGATGGATGAATAAATGAATTGACCTTGAGCCATGTTTTTGGGCTGTGGGAGAAAACCGGAGACCCAGAGGTAACCCACACGGACATGGAGAGAACATGGAAACTCCACCCAGATTGGGATTCAAACTGGGAATCACAGGCGCTGAGAGGCGAACGTGCTAACCACTAAGCCACCGTGCCGCCAGGTTGTTGATTATTGTGAATAAATCACGGGTTTTGAATTTTTAGTTTATTTGAGGTTATCCTGACATATTCCATGCTTGTTTCATAACAACTTTTCGAAAGCCACTATTTAACAAGCCATTTTTATATCGTGCATTTGTACATATTTTGTTCCGGTGCGTATGACTTACCCCCTTTACTCATGGATTCTAATGAATCAATTCCTAAATGAAGTAAGCCACAGAAATAAATCAACCATACAATCGAATCAGGAGCAGAAGCGAATCTAATAGTTTTAATTCGTCAGGTCATTTCAGTGTATGTACTTCATCATGTGCGGCAGGGGGACTGAAACAAAGCAATTATTTCAACCTGCTATAAGGACATGTAAGGACAACAGAACAAAAAAGAAAGAAGAGCTTTTTGGTGCCGATTTTGTGATTCAGTTACATGGTTCTATAAGGGGCGGCACTGTGGCTTAGTGGTTAGCATGTTCTCCTCTCAGTGCTGGGGATACCCGGTTCGAATTTTAATCTGGGTGGAGTTTCCATGTTCTCTCCGTGTCCATGTGGGTTTCCTACGGGTTCTCCGGTTTCTTCCCACAGTCCAAAAACATGGATCAAGGTCAATTGAATTCCAAATTGCCCCATATAGAGTGTGTCTGTGTAAGTGAGTGTGCCCAGTGATAGATGTGGTGTCCTGTCCTGGGTGTATCTGCCCAGTGCCCGAAAGCCCCCCCCCCCCCGACAACCCTAGTATAGGATAAAACGGAAGATTTTGGATGGATGAGTTCTATAAGAAACAATAAGAAACAAAAGTGGATGTAGAACATAGAAATTCAATAATTGAATAATCACAACTCATTAACGCTCCGTTCCTTCCTCTTAATCCTATATTGGGGTCTCGGGGGAGATCATTCAGGGGAGAACATTTCGTGGACAATTCATGTGACAATTCATCCCTGGGCACTCACACACAGACACACACACACACAGTATTAAACAGTATTTAGGTTGTCAACTGGAGACAATGACCAATATTACTATCCATCCATCCTTCGTCTTCCTTTATTATCCTCTACTAGGTTCGTAGGGGGTGTTCCCTATGCCCATCCAGGGGAGAACATCTCGGGCCCTGGGCAGATACACTCAGGACAGGGCGCTAATCTATCGCTGGGCACACACTCTCACACAGACACACTTCATATGGGGCAATTTGGAGAATTCAGTTGACCTTGATCCATGTTTTTAGACTGTGGGAGGAAACCGGAGAACCCGGAGGAAACCCACGCAGATACGGGGAGAACATGGAAACTCCACCCAGATCGGGATTCGAACCGGGAATCCCTAGTGCTGAGAGGAGAACATGCTAACCACTAAGCCACCGTGCCGACCCCAATATTACTAATTAAAGAAAATGAATCCATTATAAAGTAATGATGCACAAATGATGCTAGTGGTGCAGAGGGTCTTCCATAGCCCAAAAAATATGAATTTCAAGGTGAATTGGCTGCTCTGAATTGCCCCATCTAAAATTCCTCTATATAGTTTGTGTGAGTCTGTTCCCAGTGATGGATTGGCACCCTGTCCTGGCCCAGCACCCAAAATGTTTTCCCCTGAATGAGACCACACCGTTGCCCTTTTATACTTCTTAAGCAAAAGATAATAGGTGGATGGACAAGAGAAAAATTAAGTAGACTGGAACTAGATTTAGGGTGGCACGGTGGCTTAGTGGTTAGCATGTTCTCCTCTCAGCATTGGGATTCCCAGTTCGAATCCCCATCTGGGTGGAGTTTCCATGTTCTCCCCGTGTCAGCGTGGGTTTTCTCCAGGTTCTGCGATTTCCTCCCACAGTCCAAAAACATGGATCAAGTCAATTGTGTTCTCCAAATTGCCCCATATAGAGTCTGTATGTGTCTGTGTAAGTGAGTGTGTGCCCAGTGATAGATAGTCCTTGGTGTATCTGCCCAGCGCCCGAAACGTTCTCCCCTGGATGGGCATGGGGAACCCCACCGCAATCCTAATGTAGGATAAAGCGGAAGATGATGGATGGATGGATGGATGGAACTAGACTTACTATATTTTTTATAAATACACTTTTTCTGACTTTGTGTGCTTTTATTTTCTTAATTTCTAAATGTGAAATATGTGACATGGCTCAGAGCGGTTATGACGGTGAGTAAAACACTCTGTAACTTTAGCTTGGTTACAAACTTGAGCTTTTTCCCTTTTAGAAAATCAAAGGAACACGAGTCTCTCGTGACAAGTCACCTTTAAAATCCAAATTCATCGAAGAATTTAGGTCATAAAAACCTAAAGCTGTCTCTACCACCGAAAGAGGAAAACAAAGAGAACTTTTTTCTGCCAAGGGCCATTTGTGTCTGCCTTTGTAACCCTCCTTTGATCATTACTTGCTGTCACTGCTCACTACTGATCCAGAAAAATGAAGATTTATGGCCAGTGATGGTGCTGCAGTCCACACTGACTCAATTATACATTTCAACCTTTATAAAGTTTACTCTTTTAAAGCTCTAAACATGAACATCCACAGTATTTAAACTCATCCTGCAATTTCAATTGGTCAATGGTCTACATCCAAACCCACACTGAAGCATTGACTGTACCAGTCAAATACCAGTCAAAAGTTTGCACACACACCAGCTTGCTTTACTTATTGTCCATGTTCTCAGTTCCACGTCCTGTAAAGATGGACTTTGTAGTTGTCCAATTCCAGACTGTAGTCCATTTGTGTTCTACAGTACATACTGTGTACTCTGTTCTCTAATGCTCAGAACCCCAATAGTACCACCACAGAGCAGGAGTTATTTGGTGGGGGCATTATTCCTATCCCAGCAGTGTGACTGAGGTGGAGAAATGAAACTACACCAAAACCCCCTCATCGCATCAGTGTCCAAACTTTTGACTAGTACTGTACAACAAAGGGGACGGGATACTAAACTAATTTTCCTGTACTTTTATCCTCTACTAGGGTCGCGGGGGGGGGGGGGGGGTCCCATGCTCATCCATGGGAGAACATCTCGGGTGCTGGGCTGATACACCCAGGACAGGGCGCCAATCCATCGCTGGGCACACACTCACTCACACAGACACACTCTATATGGGGCAATTTGGAGAATTTAATTGACCTTGATCCATGTTTTTGGACTGTGGGAGGAAACTGGTGAACCCGGAGGAAACCCACGCAGACATGGGGAGAACATGGAAACTCCACCCAGATTGGGATTCGAACCGGGAATCCGTAGCGCTGAGAGGAGAACATGCAAACCACTAAGCCACCATGCTGCCCCTTGGGAAATCTTAGTTGTACAATTAAATTTATAATATCTGAATCTCAGTTACTGATTTTCTTCTGCTGTATTAATAACCATTGGGCAGCAATAGACGCAATAAAAAAGTTTCCCACCTTCCCATCAGAGTTCCCAAAAATAACGGTTCCATACCTGAATGAAGACTGACAGTTGGTTATTATCTTGGTCATGGAGCAGATGAAGGCAGAGAATGGGCAGCAGAAGCAGTGACCTATAAAGAAGAATCAGGGGTATGATGGATCCAAAAAGTCTCATGACGAATGGAGAGCGTGTTTGTCTCTCTGATGGGAATGTCAAAACTTCCATCTCGAAGACTGACGAGATCCCGACCTGACACTCTGAACCATCGTTTTTTTTCTTCTAGTCAGCAGAAAACAGTGGCTCAAGCTCAGCAAGCAAAATTTATGTTTCCATTATTAAGGATTAACTTTTGCCAGGACTCACAGTTTGGTTAGAAAATGTGTGGGTCTCTAGTATGTTCTAAACACGTGCCCACACTTCTCTGGCCTGAGATCTACTTTTTCCAGTGGACATGTCATCGTAAATTTTTAAGCTAAATGTTTATCTTTTTACACACATTATATTGGTTTTATTAGCAATACAAGTTAATCCTGGAGTATATTTTACCTTATTCCTTAGTCCAGGTGTAACATCTGTCCACTGAAAAAAAAAAAATTATTCTGATTATTTGCACTGAATGGTATTAGCCAATGGTGGCACGGTGGATTAGTGGTTGGCATGTTCTCCTCTCAGCGCTGGCGATTACCGGGTTGAATCCCAATCTGGGTGGAGTTTCCATGTTCTCCCCGTGTCTGCCTGGGCTTCCTCCAGGTTCTCCGGTTTCCTCCCACAGTCCAAAAACATGGATCAAGGTATATTCCATCCATTATCTTCCACTTTATCCTCTACTAGGGCGCAGGGGGTTCCTCATGCCCATTCAGGGGAGAACCTCTCGGACGATTGGGAAGATACACCCAGGACAGGGCGCCAATCTATCACTGGGCACACACTTTCTCACACAGACACACTCTATATGGGGCAATTTGGAGAACTCAATTGACTTGATCCATGTTTTTGGACTGAGGGAGGAAACCGGAGAACCCGGAGGAAACCCATGCGGACATGGGGAGAACATGGAAACATGGATTCGAACCGGGATCCCCTAGTGCTGAAAAGGAGAATGTGCTAGCCACTAAGTCTCCGTGCCACCCAGTCAAGGTAAATTGAATTCTCCAAATTGCCCTCTATAGAGTGTAAAATGTGAAACCCCACACATAATAGACCCATGTTTACCCCAACCCAGAATTTTAGCGCAGCCAGTTCACCTTGAATCCATGTTTTTGGACTATGGGAGGAAACCGGGGAACACAGAGAAAACCTGCAGGGACACAGGGAGGACACAGGAAGTTTGAAGTGATAAACACACATCTGTTGACTTTTTAAATGTTTACAGACCCAATCACGTTGGTCAGATTGGGATTCGAACCTAAGTCCCCCAGCGCTGAGAGGCGGACGTGCCCCCCCCCCGGGTCCTATGCCATAAACCTCTGAGTGTCTGTGCTGATGTTAAAGTCAGAGGGGGGGTTAAAACTCTGCGGTGCTGAGTCAGCAGAATGCCGGAGACTTTGCTGCACCTCAGCGAGCCTCTGAAACTTTACATGCTCTGCCTCTTTATGGCTAATTTGCTATAGTTCCGAAAAAAGATGAAGCATCCCACTATTTATTCATGATATCTTGAAGCAGCTGACACAGTAAAACTGCGGACTTCTTAAAATAGAGCTGGCTTTTATTTTTAACTGAAGACACTACCAAGAGACTGGACATCTTTTACCCAGCTTTCACTTCTCATTATTTACCAAAATATTATCGCCACAATAATAATAATAATAAGGCAATGTTGACATTAATGTTAAGATCTTGGGCTGAAAGATAGAAAAACGATTATTAGAAACAAGTGAGGTTTGCAATTAAATGCACACAGCATGAAGAAAGCTATGGAGAATTAAAATTACGAGCCTGCAATTAATCAGCACGGCAGGCGATCCAACTTCTTATATAATCAAGTTATTCCGTCTACCAGACATAATGAAAACGCGAAGAAGAAATGACAGGTGGTGGGTGGTGTTAACAGTAGGAAGGTAAAGTGACCATGGGAAAAATAAAAGTCTTGAATAAGAGGTATGAGTAAAGAAAGGAAAAGACTGAAATAAAAAGAGAAAGAATGAGTTTATAAGAGAACTTGCACTATTTCCAGCCATACTTCAGCTGTAAAATCAATACTGATCTATCAATACTGATCCACACACAAAAACACAACCGTATAAGATCGTGTTCTATAAACAATGTGCTTAACACTGGTCTTCCTTGACCCTTGAAATTCTGAGGATACAGCCCCCCTTTTTTCGAACCATTAAGGGGTCATCAGACAGCTATTCATATGCATAACGACCTACAGCCCACCCACCCTATCTGCCTCACAGGTGAAACGCTAGGTAAAAACTGAATTCAAAGGTGAATTCCCTGAAATTCAGCCATAATGCGATTCCATAACAGACATTCTGCAATGAAATTGAACATACTCACTCAGTGACCACAAATAAAATGAAACCGATATCTACAGACATTCAAACATAATCCTCAAACTAATTTTACTGCAAACTTTGTTTTTACTCCTAAATGTGGACATACATACATACAGACGTACCTAAGTTTATTTTTAGAAGTCGTACTTTATGGTATCAGCCATTCACCGCGGCATGGTGGCTTAGTGGTTAGCAGGTTCTCCTCTCAGCGCTAGGGATTCCCAGGTCGAATCCCAATCTGGGTCAAGTTTCCATGTTCTCTCCGTATCCGCGTGGGTTTCCTCCGGGTTCTCCGGTTTCCTCCCACAGTCCAAAAACATGGATCAAGTCAATCCATCCATCCATTATCTTCCGCTTTATCCTATATTAGGGTCGCAGGGGGGTTCTCCATGCCCATCCAGGGGAGAACGTTTCGGGCGCTGGACAGATATACCCAGGACAGGGCGCCAATCTATCGCTGGGCACACACTCACACAGACACGCACGCATACATACACACTCTATATAGGGCAATTTTGAAGAACTCAATTGACTTGATCCATGTTTTTGGACTGTGGGAGGAAACCGGAGAACCCGAAGGAAACCCACGCAGACACGGGGAGAACATAGAAACTCCACCCAGATGGGGATTAGAACTGGGAATCCCTAGTGCTGAGAGGCGAACATGCAAACCACTAAGCCACTGGATCAAGTCAATGAAATTCTCCAAATTGCCCAATATAGAGTGTGTTTGTGAGTGTGTGTGTGTCCAGTGATAGATTGGCGCCCTGTGCCTGGTGTATCTGCCCAGCGCCCGAAACGTTCTCCCCTGGATGGACATGGGGAACCCCCCCCCCCACCCCACCCCACGAACCTAATAGAGGATAAAGCTGAAGATATTGGATGGATAAATAATACACAAAGATAATGAGATAAGTTTTTTTTTACATTGCAGTGAACATAAATTGTCTCTGTATTCAAACATTGATTATTATTAATTAATTGACTTATTAATTCAACTTTATTGTTATTGTTTGTACAGGAACCAGACAACAAAATGCCATTTGCATCAACCAGAAATACTGACTGTTGCCTCCTACAGACTGGTTTAAAACAAGGTGTTTTTCAGCAAGAAAGCATTTAATTAATAAAACCATTCACATTAAATTAATCAGAAGTTTGTTCCCTATTCTGACACTTTTCACCTGAATCATATTTTGGGTTTTTAGCAAAAGAGGAACAATTTTCCTGAAGGTTTTTTGCAAAACAAGTATATTTTTAGAGTTTTTTTTTTTTGGTTTACTTGCTTGTTGTGCTCGCTCCAACTCAGCCAGTTTCTAATTTTGGAACTTGCTCTTCAGCGAGTTGTCTTAATTGGTTAACATCGAATCAGAACTTTATTTGATCACATGCTCTCAGTAGTATTTTAACACGATTACATAAGCCTTTTAATCCACAGGAAAGAAGTTGTGCAACTCTGATGTTTAAAAAGCTTGGCTTCAGGAGAGCGGATGTAATGAATCAGGTCAACAAGCAAAGTTTCAGAGGGTTAAACTCAGCAGACATCAAATGAATGCATAACTAATAGGCTAAAAAAAAGCAGACATGAACAAATGCTTAATAGTCATTCATTCATTCATTCATTATCTATCCATCCATCCATAATCTTCTGCTTTATCCTCTATTGGGGTCGTGGGGGGGTTCCCCATGCCCATCTAGGGGAGAACGTCTCGGGCGCTGGGCAGATACACCCAGGACAGGGCGCCAATCTATCACTGGTCACACACTCACTCACACAGACACACTCTATATGGGGCAATTTGGAGAATTCAATTGACTTGATCCATGTTTTTGGACTGTGGGAGGGAAACCTGTCCTTTCATAGTAAACCCGTCCTTTCAATAAAACCAACATCATTTGAAAATGCGACGAGGCCAACAGATATTCTGTGGACTTTATGTTGACTGAGAACTGTTAAGCAAATTTAGCTGGAAGGATATTAAAACCAGATATGTGTGCGGCATTTAGTAAGTGACTACCAATAACAGAAACACATATTATTATTATAAGAAAAAGAAGCAAACCGAATTTACCGTGTTTACAAAACGCTTGTGCCCAGCGGTTGTGTCGAGAGCACCACCTTGAGGTGTTTGAGTGAATTACTCCCACACTTTAAATGCAGTCTGCCCCACCATTCCGCACTGTATACAATATCCATCCATCCAATCTTTGGGTGGGGGGGTTGAGTTCCCCATGCCCATCCAGGGGAGAACGTTTCACCAATCTATCGCTGGGCACACTCACTCACACAGACACACTCAATATGGGAAAATTTTGGAGAATTCAATTGACCTTGATCCATGTTTTTGGACTGTGGGAGGAAACCGGAGAACCCGGATGAAACTCAGAAAGAGGAAGAACATGGAAACTCCACCCAGATTGGGATTCGAACTGGGAATCCCTAAAGCTGAGAGGAGAACTTGCTAACCACTAAGCCACCATGCCGTATACAATATCCATCCATCCATTATCTTTCGCTTTATCCTATTCTCGGGTCGTGGGGGGGGGGGTCTCCATGCCCATCCAGGGGAGAACATTTCGGGTGCTGGGCGGATACACCAAGGACAGGGCAGCAATCTATCACTGGGCACACACTCACTCACACAGACACACTCCATATGGGGCAATTTGGAGAATTCCACCATTGTCAAGTTTACAGGTGTGTGTGTGAGTGTGTGTGTGTGTGTGTGTAGGAGGAATGCTAGTTTGGGTGTGCCTGTCACTTATTTTGCACTGTCAGCTAATGCAACCAAATACAAATTCCTTGTATGTGTGAACATACTTGGCCAATAAAGTTTGATTCTGATTCTGATTCTGATTCTAATAAATCAGATGGTCAATGCTGCTCCCAAATTCACTGACTTGTTCTCTTACTTGTAGGTTTCTCTGAATAAAAGTGTCTGCAGAATGTCAAGCTGTAAATGTGAACAGACACTGTATCAAAAGCCCTGCTTTCAAATAAAAATACAGAATACGGATAGATCCGGTATCTGAAACTCTCAGGAAATCACTCGCAGCGCTGAACTGGTTTGATGCTGTTAAATGATCAGACTGATGATCAGAAAGGCTCAAACAGACTGAGCAAAAAAATTAATCTGAAGCCGAGAAGCATTGGATCTGATTGGATCTGTTGGGTCAACACCTGCCATTTTGAGACATGCTCTTGCCGGCTTCACAGTCAAAGCACTATATATGAAGTGAGATCTAGTTGCTGCAATATCTAACGTGATTTCGAAGGACCTGCTGGGACGGCTGGATCCTGCTGACATGATGATGCATTAGCGTACTTGAGTAACTATGTTACTGATGATGTAGTGAGTACAGAAGAAATAACACAAAGTACAGAGTGAGAACTAGAAAAGATCCATCCATCCATCCATTACCTTCCGCTTTATCCTATACTAGGGTCGCGGGGGGGTTCCCCAAGTTCATCCAGGGGAGAACGTTTCGAGCGCTGGGCAGATACACCCAGGACAGGGAGCCAATCTATCACTAGGCACACACTCACTCACACAGACACACTCTATATGGGGCAATTTGGAGAAATCAATTGACTTGATCCATGTTTTTGGACTGTGGGAGGAAACCGGAGAACCCGGAGGAAACCCACACGGACACGGGGAGAACAGTCCAAAAACATGGATCAAGTCAATTGAATTCTCCAAATTGCCCCATATAGATTGTGTGTTCCCAGCGATGGAATGGCGCCCTGTCCTGGGTCTATCTGCCCAGCGCCCGAAACGTTCTCCCATGGATGGGCATGGGGAACCCCACCGCGACCCTATTAGAGGATAAAGTGGGAGCTACACAGTCAGACAAATTATTCACTAGGTGGTACCAGAGTGTTTTTGGTCTACACTGAGCAGAACTGATAATTAAGAAGGTCTAGACAGGAACCTGATTGGCTGATTCCTCCTTAACTACTGATGTGTGTTGTTTTCTCATCTGTAAGTCACTTGGGACAAAGGTGGCTGCTAATTAAATACATAAACGCAGGAGGCTTCATTAAACACAAATCACCATTTTGTAGGAGCAGTGTGTAAACTTTACTGACATCTAGTGGTGATATTGTAACTTGCAACGACCTCCCCTGACTAAGATGGCTCCATGTTACCCCACTGATCCTAGCAATAACACCAACCATCCATCCATTATCTACTGCTTAACCCTATACTAGGATAACGTTAATGGAGTTAATATCCACCCATTCCAGAATGTTTCAGGCACTGGGCAGATACACCCAGGAGAGGGCGCCAATCTATCGCTGGGCATAGACTCACTCACTCAGACACACACTATATAGGGGCAAATTAGAGCAGTCGATTTACATTGAGTCCATGTTTTTGGAATGTGGGAGGAAACCAGAGAACCCGGGAGGAAACGCACACGGACACAGGGAGGACATGGAAACTGAAGTTCAAAGATATCAACAGACATTTGTTGACTTTTTGAATGTTCACAGACTCAAGTGAATACACTGGTTCCTTTCAATTGTACCTCACATAACTTATAATGCAAGAGATTATTAAAGCAATATGAAAGGTTGTGCATTATTATGAATAAATCATGGGAACCCTCCGGGTTCTTCGGTTTCCTCCCACAGTCCCAAGACATTCATTAAGTTGAATGTGCTCTCAATTGCCCCATATATAGTGGGTGTTTGTTCGTGTGTGTCTGTATGAGCGAGTGCCACCAGTGATAGATTAGCACCCTGTCCTGAGTGTATCTACCCAGTGGCCGAAACACCCATCCCTTGATAGGCTGGGGTAGACCCCCCCCCCACAACCCTAATAGAGAATTAAGCAGGAGATAATGAATCGATTAATTAATAAACTCTTATGCGCCACAATCTAGTCTGGTTTAAAAAGTAACAAAACATTGGTTGCTGAGTAACAGGATGCAGGTTTTACTGCTCATCAGGACTCGGCTCTCTGTTTATAATAATCTGTATTCTATTTATCGGACATGATTTAAAATAATGTATTGTATATCATGCATTGATATGAATGTGAAGTACTCAGAGGTGTGTGTTATTGTCAATAATGTCACGGCTGAACAAATGCCAATCAGATTTAAAGACTGGAACTAGCCATTTTTATAATAAGGCACGGACAGACTACTGTGTAATGTATTTTAAGGACCTCTACTGTGCATTAACTGTAAATGTGGCTGATAATGAATATATCTGTTCATTGCTGTTTCAGTTTACGGCTATTTAAAACATTGGTCTGTCAAATGTAATGGTATTTTTAAAGTATATTAAGAGGTTCCTTGTTCCACTTACGGACAACGTTCACAGCTGGAGATGCCAGCTTCAGATTTTGCTCATTAACAGGCAGTCACTGAAATGCTGGTGTGCCCTGATTTCCCAAAGGCAGGATGCAGAGAGTCTAAAGTTCCCCTTATTCTGCAAAGTAACAATGATCCAAACTTTGCTTACTCCGCATTATGAAGTTGATGTGCGGATGGTATTTTGAAAGCCCTTTTATATACGCTTTGTTACAATCTCACATAATTGCAAAGCAGCCTCGCGTTTCCTATTTTCCGAGTCTTAACACTAACCATGCTTTTTACTAAGTTAAGTGCATATGCTTGATCAGATGATTTTCAGCTCATTGTGGTTTATAGACTCCTGGACAGAAGAAAAATAAACAAATCCCAAATTATTACGCTTCAAAGATTTGAAATTAATAATAAATTTGTTACAAAGTGAGAATTTAAGAAATAGATGAAGTAAAGTAGGGCGGCACAGTGGCGTAGTGTTCCACAGTCCAAAATGCCCCTGTATACTGTGTTTGTGTCAGTTAGTGCATAGGGGGTGTGGTAGCTCAGTAGTTAGGGTGTTGTGTTATCAGTCTGAAGGTTGGGGATTAAAGTTACCAATGTGGGTCCTTGAGCAAGACCCTTAACCCTCATTACTCCAGAGATGTTGTGATTAACCCTGTGCTCACCTTGTAAGTGGCTTTGGATAAAAGCATCTGCAAAATGACCCAATGTAAATGCCATGCAAATGCATAGCGATGGATTGGCACCCAATCCTGGGTGTATCTGCCCATCGCCCGAAACGTTCTCTCCTGATTGGGCATGAGGAACCCCCCCGTGACCCTAGTAGAGGATAAAGCGGAAGATAATGAGATCAGATTAAATTTCTTTAATTTTAAAACCAGGTTCCTTTCTCTCTTTTCCATAAAGAAGTTAAAACCACATTCTTGTGTAAAAGATTCTATCTAAAGATAGCTTTAAAAAAAACAAAACTTCATCCATCCATCCATTATCTTCTGCCTTATCCTTTACTAGTGTGGGGGGGGGTTCCCCATGTCCATCCAGGGGAGAACGTTTCAGGCGCTGGGCAGATACACCCAGGACAGGGCGTCAATCTATCATTGGGAGCACACTCACTCACATACAAACACACTCTATATGGGGCAATTTGGAGAATTCAATTTGGACTGTGAGAGGAAACCGGAAAACCCAGAGGAAACCCACGCGGACATGGGGAGAACATTGAAACTCCACCCAGATTGGGATTCAAACTGGGAATCTCTTATGCTGCGAGGCGAACATGCTAACCACTAAGCCACCGTTCCGCTTTTTTATATCTAAAGATTATAATTATACTACAGTGTTCACCTGTACAGTAAATGCATGGAAACCTTCATCCATATTAGGGTCGCCGTCGGGGTTCCCCATGCCCATCCAGGGAAGAACATTTCAGGCGCTGGGCAGATACATCCAGGACTGGACGCCAATCTATCACTGGACACACACTCACTCACACACACACTCTATATGGGGCAATTTGGAGAATTCAATTGACCTTGATTCATGTTTTTGGACTGTGGGAGGAAACCGGAGAACCCGGAGGAAACCCACGCGGACACGGGAAGAACATGAAAACTCCACCCAGATTGGGATTTAAACTGGGAATCCTCAGCGCTGAGAGGAGAACATGCTAACCACTAAGCCACCGTGCCGCCCCTCCAAACTTTATGTTACATTAAAAAATATGTATTACGCTTTAAAATTAAGAAACAGGGTTTCAATTGAATTTTCCTTTTCTAATCAAACTGATTGAGATTCTGATTTTTTTAATTATTATCTTTATATAATCAGCTTACTGTACAGACATCAACACTAGATTGTTTAACCTGATGTGTTCGGTACAGTGACTCACGTCCTTTCCCACTGCCACGCCCCTTTACCACTGTATAGTTGCCATTAAGCTGGAACCTTCCATTTCTTCCGCTGCATGCAGCGTTTCAATACGCTGACCTTTTACAACAAAGAACTGATATGTCCGTAATCACGCTTAATTATACGTGACAGGCCACCTACGTCTTAGTCATTAAATTCTGAATACTAATTAATATCAAAGGTACTTTCAGAGTGCGCCTGCTCTTAATTTTTCTTTTTCATAAAACACACTTGTGTAATCCTAAATGGCGATGACGTTTCCTGTGTGTAAACGTGTAATTTGTGTATAATTGGTAACTTCTTGAAGCTGTATAAACTTCTGCAGGGTTCCGAATCGAAAGTACGTCAACTTTTATGGTAATTGAAGCAATGCTGTGGATTCGGATATGGAACACACGCGCACACACGCACACGCACACACACACACACGCACACGCACACACACAGACTTTATTAGAACATACAGTGAGAACTGAATTACAGTCAGCTGAATAACCTGAGTTCATCTGAGGAAAAGTTCATTTATCCTTTTAAGGAAAGAAGGTATATACAATACGTATATAATATTTGGCTCTATCACACACACTGTGGCCTTGGTCAGAGTGTATTGATGTTAGAGCGTATATATTGTTTGTATAGGAATAGATGTGTAAGTATGGGTTATGTCTGTGTCCTGGCTGTATTGAGAATTGATGATAAAAAAGTAAATAAATAATAAAAAATAGGGTGGCACAGTGGCTTAGTGGTTAGCATGTTCTCTTCTCAGCGCTAGGGGTTTGAAAGTTTCCATGTTCTCCCCGTGTCGGTGAAGGTTTCCTCCGGGTTCTCCGGTTTCCTCCCACAGTCCAAAAACCTGGATCAAGGTCAATTGAATTCTCTAAATTGCCCCATATAGAGTGTGTCTGTGTGAGTGAGTGTGTGTCCAGCGATAGATTGGCGCCCTGTCCTGGGTGTATCTGCCCAGCGCCCGAAACGTTCTACCCTGAATGGGCATGAGGAACCCCCATGTTTTGATGTTTTTTTTAAACAATTTAACTGAGGGCGGCACGGTGGATTAGTGGTTAGCATGTTCTCCTCTCAGCACTAGGGATTCCCGGTTCGAATCTCCATCTGGGTGGAGTTTCCATGTTCTCTCCGTGTCCGCGTGGGTTTCCTCCAGGTTCTCTGGTTATCTCCCACAGTCCAAAAACATGGATCAAGTCAATTGAGTTCTCCAAATTGCCCCATATAGAGTGTGTGTGAGTGAGTGAATGTGTGCCCAGAGATGGATTGGCGCCCTGTCCTGGGTGCATATGCCCAGCGCCCGAAACGTTCTCCCCTGGAGCGACCCTAATAGAGGATAAAGTGGAAGATAATGAATGAATAAATGAATTTAATTGAGTTTAATAAACCGTAATTACATTGCAAATAAAGATTCTTACTTCTTTTAAAGCCTTGATTTTACAGATGCAAACCATAGAGAGTAAATCATAGAGAGTGTTGGCTCAGTGGCTTTGGATTCAAATCCCAAAGTCATAATAGGACTGTTGGCCTTAAAAAAGAAGCTTAACACATATGGATTGTTGCATCATGGCTGACTCTGTACTTCATCTCAAACCATTACCTAATGTAATGAAATATGACGTAATCATTTGCTTTAGCTAAACCATGTTAAAAGTATAGAAATGAAAACTAACTCCCTGCCTATGAATGCTTCAAGTAGAGGCATGTACAATGAAAACAATAGGGGCCCTAATATATACCCTTGTGAAATGCCAAACTACTTGTGTGCAGTCATAACATTCATCATTAAAATCTGTCGATTAGAATTTAAAGCAATGACAAGTAAAACCCACTATTTTCTCTAGATAATGTTAATCTGCCACAGACAATAATAATGCCTTCATGTTATAGTTTTTTCAGGAGGTGAGGAAGGGAATTTTATTACGTCATATTTAAACAATATACTCAAATATTAAACATTCATATAGAATTTTTGGGAAACATTCATCCATCATCTTTCACTTTAGCCTTTACTAGGGTCGCAAGGGGGGTTCCCTATGCCCATCCAGAGAAGAATGTTCTGGGCGCTGGGCAGATACACCCAGAACAGGGCGCCAATCTATCGCTGGACACACACTCACTCACACAGACCCACTCTCTATAGGGCAATTTGGAAAATTCAATTGACCTTGATCCATGTTTTTGGACTGTGGGAGGGAACCGGAGATCCAGGAGGAAACCCACGCAGACACGGGGAGAACATGGAAACTACCTCATTCGAACGGGGAATCCCTCGCGCTGATCTATTGAACATCATTATGTCTTGGGTGACCTGATCAACGTTAGTATGTTCGCCTCTCAGTGCTAGGGATTCCAAGTTCGAATCTTAATCTGGGTGGAGTGTCCATGTTTTTCCTCCAAGTTCTCCGGTTTCATCCCACAGTCCAAAAACACTGTCCAAATTGCCCCAAATTGAGTGTGTTTGTGTGTCTGCATAAAAGAGTGTGTACCCAGCGATGGATTGGCGCTCTGTTCTGGGTGTATCTGCCCAGCACCTGAAAAATTCTCCCCTGGATGGTCATGGGGAACCCCCCCGCGACCCTAGTAGAGGATAAAGCGGAAGATAATGGATGGATGGATGGAGGAAATTGGACAAATTCCACATGGACCCGAGAGAACATGGAATCTACACCCAGATCGGGATTTAAACCTGGATCCCCAGCGCTGAGAGGCGGCTGCGTTAACCATTAAGCCACTGTGTTTGTATGTTAATGTATGTTAATGTTTCTTAATCTTTTATGATAATCTCATATGTAACCCCACAAAGAAATTACAGTAACACACATACACCATTTAGAGTAAAGCATTAGTTCTTTACAATAACTGTTAACCTGATTTAACACTGATAGCCGAAACAACACTATCAGAATTCATATTGTGAATAATTAACAAAGCTTTTTAATAATATTATGTTTAACTTGGTGAAACATAATGAATCCTGCATGGTATTTCTCCATGTTGCACCTCCCTGGTGTCTTAATGATTGCATCAGGATCTTAAGCTTAAATCTATACTTCACTAAAGTGTTTTGTCTCCTTAATCCCAGAAAATCTCCAACTAATGAGACCGCAGTTATGGAAGTCTTACCGTCACGCCCTGCAGCAGGATTAAGAGGTCAGGTGTATCCATTATGTGGCCCCTTAGTTTATACAGCTTCTGTGTCTTACTCACAGCCTCAGAAACTGCTAATGAACATCCATCCATCCATTATTTCTGCTTTATCCTCTATTATGGTTGCAGGGGGGTTCCCCATGCCCATCCAGGGGAGAACGTTTCGGGTGCTGGGCTGATGCACCCAGGACAGGACACCAATCTATCGCTGGGCACACCCTCACTCACACACACACACTCTATATGGGGCAATTTGGAGAATTCAATTGACCTTGATCCATGTTTTTTGGACTGTGGGAGGAAACCAGAGAACCCGGAGGAAACCCAGGCAGACATGGGGAGAACATGGAAACTCCACCCAGATGGGGATTCGAACCGGGAATCCCTAGCGCTAAGAGGAGAACATTCTAACCACTAAGCCACCATGTCGTCCTGGTAATAAACAGTTGGATAAACTATCCATATAATAAACAGGACATACTATCCATCTATCTATAATCTTCTGCTTTATTCTCTACTAGGGTCGCGGGGGGGGGGTTCCCCATGCCCATCCAGGGGAGAACGTTTCGGGTGCTGGGCAGATACACCCAGGACAGGGCACCAACCTATCACTGTACACACACTCACACAGACACACACTATATGGGGCAATTTGGAGAATTTAATTGACGGCGCCTATTATAGTGATCTTTAGTGAGCTGTCAACCGCGCACAGCGTAATGTGATTTAGGTGATCAAGGTGTCACTTGCGGTTCCCTTTAAGAACCAGGTGGCGCTCTGACTTTGGCGGGTTGCTATTTTCACGGTGCAGCTACCTGGACTCAATGCGCTGCTCCATGAGGTTCTCCATGTGAGTGTGAATGGAGAACCCACAGTATAGTGTGTTCTATGGATCTGTGTTCTCTGTACAAATGCAGTCAGATTTAATAGTGTTCCGTTGGTCTCAGCGTTCCATAACGTTGGACACGCGTCAGTGTTGATGATCCACCACCTAACCAGATAGAGACCCACGTCTGACTGTCTACGTCTGGAGAGGTTGCTTTCAATCGGTGGTGCACCGAGATAGAGATACACCAGAAATGTACCTGATCACGCCTCATTTCAAAGCGGCCACGCCCATTGGGGGAGCTATATTGACACGCAGCATTGCTATTTAAACCACGTAGTCGGAAGGCGGGAAAATAGACTGTTGGCGGGGTGTAAGATAGTAATGAATATCCTGACACTTCATGATCAGAGTATGAGGTAGGGCTCTGTGTGTTTAACTAGAAAAGGAAAGTTTGTGAACACACTTATACTCTTTAACTTTGTTAACGTGTGCGTGGGGTTATGTAATGTGAGGTGTGAGTGGTAACTCTTGGATTTATTGGATTAATGTATCTGTTATATTTACATTGCTGTGAACTGCGTCCTGTCTGCACCCTGCTGGTGCTTTATAATGGCATCCTATGGGAAAATATTAGACTTGCTCAGACACCGTCCCCCCTTAAAAAAGTCATTGCCTGCCAACATTTCAGGTCATATAGCATAATACATGTCATAATATTGGCTAAAGGACACTGAGAAAGACAAACCGGTCTTTCATTGCCTCTGGGGTTGTCTCATGCTGTATGTTGACACATATGTCTAAATTGAGAAACGTAATTTAAAGGGGATATTTAGTCCTGCTATAGGGCTTTTCATATCAAGGTGGACAATTGATACTTTTCCTTTAATGTCCTATTTTGAGGCTTTTCCATCAGTAGGGTGCCCCTCCCCGACAGCCTTTCTACTTTATCCAGCTTTGGACGAGCAGTAGGACCTCACAGACAGAGGATCATACACAAATAGAAGGTTTGTGTGGCTGTGATTATTTCCAGTTTGTTTATTCATAGGGCAGCACGGTGGCTTAGTGGTTAGCATGTTCTCCTCTCAGCGCTAGGGATTCCTGGTTCGAATTCCAATCTGGGTGGAGTTTCCATGTTCTCCCCGTGTCCGCGTGGGTTTCTTTAGGGTTCTCCGTTTTCCTCCAACAGCCCCAAAACATGGATCAAGTCAATAGAGTTCTCCAAATTGCCCCATATAGAGTGTGTCTGTGAGAGTGAGTGTGTGCCCAGCGATAGATTGGCACCCTGTCCTGGGTGTATCTGCCCAGCGCCCTGGATAGGTATGGGGAACCCCCCCCGGCAACCCTAATAGAGGATAAAGCGAAAGATAATGGATGGATGGATGCTTATTTATACATTTATTATATTTCCCTTAATCCTCTACTAGGGTCGCGGGGGTGGGGGGGTGAATATTTCGGGTGCTGGGCAGATACACCCAAGACAGGGCGCCAATATATCGCTGGGCACACTCACTCACACAGACACATTCTATATGGGGCAATTTAGAGCATTTAATTTAGAATTCAATTAACCTTAATCCATGTTTTTGGACTGTGGGAGGGAACCGGAGAACCCAGAGGAAACCCATGTTCTCCCTGTGTCCATTTGGGTTTTCTCTGGGTTCTCTGTTTTTCTTCAACAGTACAAAAACATGAATTCCAGATGAACTGGCTGCTCTAAATTGCCCCTTTATAGTGTGTGTGTGACTAGCGATGAATTGGCACTCTACCCAGTGCCTTAAACAATCTCCCCTGGATGAGCAGGGCGCTGGGCAGATACACCCAGGACAGCACACCAATCTATCAATGGGCACACACTCACTCACACAGACACACTCTATATGGGGCAATTTGAAGAATTCAATTGGCTTGATCCATGTTTTTGGACTGTGGGAAGAAACCGGAGAACCCGGAGGAAACCCACGCAGACACGGGGAGAACCTGGAAACTCTACCCAGATGGGGATTCGAACCAGGAATCCCTAGCGCTGAGAGGAGAACATGCTAACCACTAAACCACTGTGCCGCCCCACATCTAATCGTATAACTAAATGTAGTCTTACTTGAGGAATCATGGCCATGATCCAATCAATAATAATTTAAAAGTCCATTCTGATTCTGTAAAACACCAAGCTTAAATTCTCTCCCTATTCCCACCTTAATGGGATTCTATGTAATCTTCTGTTGATGCGTTCATCTCTATTAGGGAGTAAATGAGCCATCACCTGAGCAGAGAGCTGTTTAGATGAGGATGAATGGGATGAGGTTCTCACTGCTGCTTTGTGTGTTCTTACAGAAGCTGTCAAACATTGAAGGGACCAGCTTGTTCTTATCCTAAACACGGTGTTTATTCATTAACTGATACAATTAGCAGATCATTGAGAATTAAGATCCCAAATTAAGCAAATTATAGTCCAATTAAGTTAGAACACGCCATCCTTCTTGCTCCATTGTCTATTTCCTCCACTTCACGTATAAATGAACTTTGCGGTTTCACAATCTCAGCTAAGGTGTTACTGAGTTAAAACATTGATACAGAATAATGAAACAATTTAATGTATTAGAAATCTGGGTCATTGGGAAAATACACAGCAACCAGAAACCAAACCTGAAACCATGAAGTCATGTAGCAATGACATCAACTGGTGAAACCAACTGAAAGTCATAACCATCCATTATCTTCCACTTCATCCTCTATTAGGGTCGCGGGGGTGGGGGGGTTCCACATGCACATCCAAAGGAGAACGTCTCAGGTGCTGGGCAGATACACTCAGGACAGGGCACCAATCTATCGCTGGACACACACTCACTCAAACAAACACACTCTACTGTATACGGGGCAATTTTGGAGAACTCAATTGACCTTGATCCATGTTTTGGACTGTGGACCAAACATGGATCACGTTGCCAAAGACACAATGACACACCCTAAATCAAGCTGTGTAGTGCGTGGTTGATCTCTAAAACAGAGCCCTGTGTTTAAATAATCAAATCCTTTTAACATTTTATTTACGGTGAGACAACATGCAATCCAATCTAATTTCCAAAATTACATCCATCCATCCATTATCTTCCGCTTTATCCTCTATTAGGGTTGCGGGGGGTTCCCCATGCCCATCCAGAGGAGAACGTCTCGGGCGCTGGGCAGATACACCCAGGACAGGACGCCAATCCATCCATGGGCACACACTCACTCACACACACACACTCTATATGGGGCAATTTTGGAGAACTCAATTGAACTTGATCCATGTTTTTGGACTGTGGGAGGAAACCGGAGAACCCGGAGGAAACCCACGCGGACACGGGGAGAACATGGAAACTCCACCCCGATGGGGATTCGAACCAGGAATGCCTTGTGCTGAGAGGAGAACGTGTTAAACCACTGTGCCGCTCTAGAGTTCCATTTTTAAATAATATCTGATCTGTGCTTATGTTTCTTTCACTCTGACATTTTTACTTTTTATATTTAATAATCCACACTGCTCGATTATATCTCATATATAATAAACCACCATAAAATATCTACCATTAAGCTCCATTGTCACAAAGCAGCTGCTTTGACCTCTTACTGATACAGACCTCTGTATTTAACAGACACGACAGACTTTTGTTGACATTCTGGTTTTGGGTGTTTCTAGCTTCATCCATTAACATTTACAACCAGATATCTGATCTGCAATGAGAAGGCATTTATATCACACAACAGGAATGATTGTTGAATAAGATAAGATAACCTTTTATTATCCCACAAAACGAAATTTGCATTTATCCAGTAGCATCAACAATTGTAAATATTTACAAGCTAAAAATTAAAAGCAACTATAAAATAAATAAAAATAAAGGAAAGTAAAAAAAAATATTTTCCATTTACAATTTACACATCACTTTTACTCAGAATAATTTTTAAAAATTGCAATTCGAATGTTTTATTGCATTATTGCACATTGTATTATTTCACTGCACGGATGGATTAAATGTGGAGGACTGATTCCTCTGTAGGGTGGCACGGTGGTTTAGTGGTTAGCATGTTCTCCTCTCAGCAGTGGGGATTACCGGTTCGAATCCCCATCTGGGTGGAGATTCCATGTTTTCCCCGTGGCTGCGTGGGTTTCCTCCGGGTTCTCCAGTTTCCTCCCACAGTCCAAAAACATGGATCAAGTCAATTGAATTCTCCAAATTGCCCCATATAGAGTGTGTCTGTGTGAGTGAGTGTGTTCCCAGCGATACATTGGTGTCCTGTCCTGGGTCTATCTGCCCAGCGCCCGAGACCTTCTCCCCTGGATGGGCATGGGGAACCCCACCGCGACCCTAATATATGATTCCTCTGTGTGAAAGCACAGTATGCAAAATCCCAATACGCCAGGTTCCCCACAAAGTCCAAAGTGATATGTGATTATAAGTTATATAGTGATATAGTGGACAAAGTCCAAAGTCCACTATATCACTATATAACTTTTCACTAACCTGCTCACCGTGTCGTGTCAGTCACCGCATTACTTACCAGTCCTGTTGTGACAGTAAGATCTGTCCGGAAGAAATATATCCTGTTGTGGATCGAAGCTGCACTATGTCCATGTGTCATGCCCTTTCAGATCGTATCTTGCTGCGGATCCGTCCGTTGTTTACAGTGTTGGTTCCGAGGCTCTCCTGTTGCTCCAGGTTAGCATTAGCATCCTATAGCTTATCCATTGTTCAGGTTAGCAGTCCTGTCTAGACCACCTTCATCCATGTTCCAAAGCTTTTTTTCAACACTTAGTGGGTTCATCCCTCTAAAGATTAGGTTTATTTGACACAATTAAACACATACACTACATAAGGGCAATTCCGATAAGGGCAATTTAGAGCAGCCAATTCACCAAGAATTCATGCTTTTGGACTGTAAGAGGAAACCCGGAGGAAACCCATGCAGACACAGAGAGAATATGGAAACTCCCCCCAGATCGGGGTTCAAACCTCAGCGCTGAGAGCTGAATGTATATACACAGACAGATATATATATATTCATTCATTATCTCCCGCTTTATCCTCTATTAGGGTCGCGGGGGGGGGGGGGGTTCCCCATGCCCATCCAGGGGAGAACGTCTTGGGCGCTGGGCAGATACACACAGGACAGGGCGCCAATCCATCCATGGGCACACACTCACTCACACAGACACACTCTACATGGGGCAATTTTGAGAATTCAATTGACTTGATCCATGTTTTTGGACTGTGGGAGGAAACCAGAGAACCCGGAGGAAACCCACACAGACACGGTGAGAACAACCCAGATGGGGATTCGAACTGGGAATCCCTAGCGCTGAGAGGCAAACGTGCTGACCACTAAGCCACCGTGCTGCCATATATATATATATATATTATTTGCATCCATTATTTATTTTTTATTTATTTTTTCATGCACTCAAACTACTGCAGATGTACTGTAACTTAGATCGGAAAGGCAATAAGGTACTTTAGGGTCAGATAGCAGAGGCTAAACAGCAGCATACGACCCTCAAACACTGACAAACATGAATGCAAGTGGTAGCGTAACATACATGTGCAAGGTCATTCAGAATGAAATGCTTGGTTGTTCGTCCGTGGTACGTAATCAAGGAGGTGCAAATAAAAACCCTGAGGTCTTCAGGGAACTTGTTGATGACATGAACGACCTTAATAAAAAATAGAACAGTGGTCTTTTGTTGTGGGATATTACTGTGATAGATCTGGTCATGAGGGTTGTGTAGACCTCCAACATGCTGATAAATTGAAGGCAGCTGGCTTGACAAACGCGATTATCTGAGGACTTAAAAGGTAAGGTCTGGAATACCAATGCCTCCCGATGGGACGAGGCTATGATAAAGCTTCTGTCCCCGCCAGAATCAAACAGGAGGCTGGGGTGGTACATCTTAATATGCAATACAGTGCTCACGGTTTAATATTGTGCAATACAGTGCAAGAGTGTTGTGTGAGAGGCTGACAGGTCATTTGCTATTCTTCAGCAGCTCTACATGTTAGTGTCATATGTTCTGCGGGTGGCTGAATGGATGAAGGAAAAGAAGGAGCGAGCGTCCTCCAGTTCAGAGAACTTTAGTATCAAGTTTAAGTTCCACCCATCCTTTATCTTCCGCTTTGTCCTATATTAGGGTCGCGGGGGGGTTTCCCATGCCCATCCAGGGGAGAACGTTTCGGGTGCTGGGCAGATACACCCAGGACAGGGCGCCAATTTATCACTGGGCACACACTCACTCACACAGACACACTCTATATGGGGCAATTTGGAGAACTCAATTGACTTGATCCATGTTTTTGGACTGTGGGAGGAAACCGGAGAACCCGGAGGAAACCCACGCAGACACTGGGAGAACGTGCTAACCACTATGCCACCATGCCGCCCAAGTTCAAGTTGATTTATTTATATAGAATGGTTTACAACAGGCAGAATGGTGGCTTAGTGGTTAGCATGTTCTCCTCTCAGCACTAGGTATATCTGGTTCGAATCCCAATCTGCGTGGAGTTTCCATGTTCTCCGC
>JAFMOD010000337.1:242444-254167 GCA_019802435.1 Corydoras maculifer
CCTAATAGAGGATAAAGCGGAAAATAATGAATGAATAAAGGAACCTGAGCTTTGGCAGAAAAGCATGAATCTGTTTTACGAGTCCGTCGCAAATGAGACAGTTTTAATGAGGTTTTATTTAAATACCATAAGTTAACTATATCATAACTCCCTCACACACACACACACACACACACACACACACACACTCAGAGCTTAGAAGCACAAACAGCTGATGGTGACTCCATCGTTGGGTCCCGCTGCTGGAGGAGAGGCTGCAGAGAAAGCTGCTCTCATTTGAACCGGGGCTACTGACAAAACATCCGGGACTACAGCCCCAAAATCCCAGGTCTAACGACGCCCCTGGTTTTATCTGTCAAATTCAGTTCAGATACCTCGACACCTACACCCATCTCACCTTAATTAGCCAACAAAATAGCTTTTTGCACATACTAAAGCCTCTTAAGTCCAACTTGCTGTCCTAATGGATGTAATGCAACACCACAGTAATTAGGATGCTTATGAGCAACTCTATTAAGGTGGAGGGTACTTGGCAGAAATGCAAGGGATGTGTTGTATGATGCAAAATAGACTTAATTGCATGGATGCTAAATAGTAAGAAAAAATTAAATTAAGTCAGTTTTGCTCTGATTAGAATGCATAAATTGGACCACATCCCGTTTCGACAATTAAAATTTACATACAAATTAATTACACAAATGTTGGGAGACAGGTGTGAATGAAATTAATTTCCACAATTTATATAAAAAGTCTGGCAAACGGATACGAGAGCGACTTTCAAAAATTATAGTCAGTAAACAGGAAAAAGTTCAGGAGCAGACTGCGGGGTGTCAAAGTGCAACCTCCAAAACAACCAGAGAGGTTTTAAATAGGCCAACACAAAAAGAAAAGTCATTTGGAATTAGAGTTGTGTGTCGAATTTGGCAAAGACCTGACAGGCAGTAATTATTCCTGCTGTTCATGTTAGCTAAGCAGATTTAATTAAGGATGATACAAGCGGCGTGATTCAATTACGTAGCCGCATAAACTATATCTATATTAAATTTGTTAGTATTTAACATAACTGGGTCATATTTAATTAAAGTGCAATGACAGTTACAGCAAAGTTCATAAGAAGCGAAAACCATGCCAGTGGCAGCATGTCAAACTTGATTCAGCGAATAGGTTTAAGAACCCGTTTCTCATTCTTAAATGTTAATATTTCTGCAGCGGGGACAGAAAACGTCGCTAAACTGATCTGACATCAGTCATGTTGATTTTTTAATACCTACTGATCAAATAACATAAATCATAGTAAGAGCCGGCTTAATAAAACGTGCAAATCAAAAAGATAAAATCTCATCTCATCTCATCATCTTCGCTTTAATCCTCTTCTAGGCACAAGAGATGTGAGGAGGGGGGGTTTCCCATGCCCATCCAGCGGAGAATGTTTTAGGCGCTGGGCAAATACATTTACATTTGGTTATTTTACTCAAAGCGACATACAAGGTGAGCACAGGGTTAATCACAGCATCCCTGGAGCAATGAGGGTTAAGGGTCTTGCTCAAGGACCCACATTGATAACTTCTGTGGACCTGGGATTTCAACCCACAACCTTCAGATTGATAGCCCAACACCCTATCCACTAAGCTACCACGCCCAAATACACCCAGGTCTGGGCGGCAATCTATTAGTGTGCACAAATACACTATAAAGCTTTTTCTATCCATACATTATCTTCCACTTTATCCTCTATTAGGGTCGTGGGGGGTTCACCATGCCCATCCAGGGGAGAACGTTTTGGGCGCTGGGCAGATACACCCAGGACAGGACACCAATCTATCACTGGGCACACACTCACTCACACAAACACAATGAGGCAATTTGGAGAAGTTAATTGACCTTGATCCATGTTTTTGGAATGTGGGAGGAAACCGCAGAACCCAGAGGAAACCCACGCGGACACTGGGAGAACATGGAAACTCCACCCAGATTGGGATTTGAACCGGGAATCCCTAGCGCTGAGAGGAGAACATAATTAAATGTTATTTATGTATTTGTAATTTGTAATTACTGTAATTTACCATGTTTTTGGACTGTGGGAGGAAACTGAAGAACCCGCACAGACATGGTGGGAACCTGTCAGCTCCACTTAGATCGGGATACAAACCTGGAGCCCCAGCGCTGAGAGGTGAATGTACTAAATTATACTACAAAATTAAAAAATCTGAATTTGTATAACGTATGGTGTACTGTACCATCCCATGGTAAATTGTAAAGTAAATTGGGTGCTCTAAATTTGGTGTGTGTGTGTGTGTGTGTGTGTGTGTGTGTGTGTGTGTGTGTGTGTGTGTGTGCCTAGTGATAGATTGGCGCCCTGTCCTGGGTGTATCTGCCCAGCGCCTAAAATGTTTTTCAATGGATAAGCATGGGAAATGGACACTAGTAGAGAGTACAGTATGATTAGTGAAATAATATTTGTCTGTGTTTGTCGCCATCAAGTGGTTGATATCAAAACCGTGAATTCTTAAAAGCCACAACTTTTAATTATTAATTTTATATAGTAAACATTCCCCATGCCCATCCAGAGGAGAATGTTTTAGGTGCTGAGTAGATACACCCAGAACAGGACGCCAATCTATTGCCGGGCACACACTCACACAGACACACACACAAACACACTCTATATGGGGCAATTTGGAGAACTCATTTGACCTTGATCCATGTTTTTTGGGACTGTGGGAGGAAACCGGAGAACCCGGAGGAAACCCACGCGAACACGGGGAGAACATGGGTTCTTGATCCCCAGAGCTGAGAGAAAGGCTGGATGTGCTAACCACCTCATCATGTCACTCCATAGGTCTCATCTTGGGTGGGGGGGGGGTCCCCTTGGTTAACTAGGAGCTAACATTTTGGATACACCAAGTATCAGTCTATCGCTGGGCACACACACACACACACACACACACACACACACACACACACTCACACACACACACACACTAACACACTATTTACCCTGAATCCAGGAAGTTACCTTGAATCCAGCTCAAATAACATTCATTTAATAGAATTAGTATATTTATTACCATTAATTCAAAGCATCTGTCATAAGAGTCAATGAAAAGCTGTAATTTATTTTTAAAAATTACTTACAAATAACGACAACATAGAGGATCACGCTGTACTAAATATCAAATAAACACAAAGGAGGTCAGAATTAGAGAGATGAGATCACATAAATGACTATACAAGAAATAGCATTTGTGAAATCAAGTAAAGGGACAATGCTATGTATAAAAAATACAGAACTAAATATGAAGAGGTTTAACGCAAATAAAATAGTCTAAAACACTAGAGCTTTCAAACTGTGGAAAGAATTCAGGGAGAAAATAGAAACTCAACCAAGATCGGGATTCGAACCTGGATCCTCAGCGCTGGGAGGCAAACCACAACACAGTATTACACTTACAGCTTAAATAACATTCATTTATTAGAATTAGTATATTTATTACCATTAATTCTAAGCATCTGTCATAAGAGTCAATAAAAAGCCGTAATTTATTTTTAAAAATTACTTACAGCATCCACTAGATGGAGACAAAATCCAAGAACGGACAGCTTTGAAAGAAGAGTAGGATCAACCATCCATCAATCCATCCATTCATCCATTTTCTTCCGCTTTATTCTCTACTAGGGTCGTGGGGGGGGGGGGGTTCCCCATGCCCATCCAGGGGAGAACGTTTCGGGCGCTGGGCAGATACACCCAGGACAGGACGCCAATCTATCGCTGGGCACACACTCACTCACGCGGAGAACATGGAAACCCCACCCAGATTGGGATTCGAACTGGGAATCCCTAGCGCTGAGAGGAGAACATGCTAACCACTAAGCCACTGTGCCACCCCTAGGACCAACCAACGTTTTTTATTATAAAAAAAACAACACAAAAGAAACTGTAGAGAAAAAAAAGAACCTGTCTAAACGACAACATAGAGAATCACGCTGTACTAAATATTAAATAAACACAAAGGAGGTCAGAATTAGAGAGATGAGATCACATAAATGATTATACAAGAAATAGCATTTGTGAAATCAAGTAAAGGGACAATGCTATGTATAAAAAATACAGAACTAAATATGAAGAGGTTTAACGCAAATAAAATAGTCTAAAACACTAGAGCTTCTGGATGGAATTACTGTGGTGGAAACCAATCAGAAGCTGGAACTTATAATGAACAGAAGAGACCCATCCATCCATTATCTTCCGCTTTATCCTATATTAGGGTGGCGGGGGGGTTCCCCATGCCCATCCAGGGCAGAACGTCTCGGGCGCTGGACAGATACACCCAATCCATCGCCGGGCACACACTCACTCACACAGACACACTCTATATGGAGCAATTTTGAGAATTCAATTGACTTGATCCATGTTTTTGGACTGTGGGAAGAAACCGAAGAACCCGGAGGAAACCCACGTGGACACGGGGAGAACATGGAAACATGGAAAGATGGGGATTCCAACCGGGAATCCCTAGCGTTGAGAGGCGAACATGCCAACCACTAAGCCACCGTGCCGCCCAACAAAAGAGACCAATTAAAATAATTAACAAACACACAAATTCAAAGGAGGTAAGACGTCACAAACTCTCCTGTAGGTGTTGCACAGCTGTCTCAGTCCACTCTACATTGCAAAGTGTTGCAAAGTGAAAAAACTGAGAACCACAGCCTTAAAATGAATCCCTGACAAATCAAAATGTTTGATATTATTATTATATTATTAATAAATATAGATATTATTAATTTATTTTATTGTTGTGAATCTGGTAACAATATCATGAACGTATTACTGTCTATCAATATGATGTTGGATTCATTTTCTCTGCAGACGTTTAGCAGGACAGAAAAGCTTTTGCCCTGGATATTATTTCTTTACCACTAGATGGCACTAAAAACTCGTATATCATTAATGAACGACGACTAATTAATTTCCAATTTATTGTTTAAAAAATAAACCACCAGATAGCTAACGAATAATAATAATAATAATAATAATAAGAAGAAGAAGAAGAACAACAAGAAGAAGAAGAAGAAGAAGAAGAAAAAAGAGAATGACAATAATGAATTCAAATATCACAATTATAATAATAGCAACAATATTATTATTATTATTATTATTATTATTATTATTATTATTATTATTATTATTATTTGTTAGTTTTCTGGTGGTTTGTTTTTAAACAGTAAACTGGATAATTTTTTTACCACTAGATCGCACTAAAAACTCATATATCACTATTGACCAACGACTGATTAATTTCCAGTTCCACCAGACAATGTTCCACCTGACAACTAACAGCTAACAGGTTCTACTACTACTACTACTACTACTACTACTACTAAAAATAATAATATAATAATAATAATAATAATAATAATAGTAAACTATAAAAATGTAATAAAAATAATTAATACATTAATTAATTGATTAATGATAAGAAGACGAGGAAGAAAAAGAAAAAGAGGAGAATAAAAATAATAAATAAAAAATTACAATACTACTACTACTATTACTACTACTACTATAATAATAATAATAATAATAATAATAATAATAATAATAATAATAATAATAATAATAATAATAATAATAATGACTGTTTATTACAATCATAAAAAATATTTAATAATAATACAAATTTTGATTGCATTTTGTTATCGTTACAATTAAATGTCAACATTTACACTCTGTCTATGATGCATAATACAGAGGTAATAAGCCCAATAATACTAAAATATAAATGAGCAACCCTGTTTTGAGATTAAATCTCTTCTAATATTTATTACACCAATAAACGATATCGGTCAGATTTACAAGCAGCAGACGAGTTTACTGATTCCAAGATTGAATGTAGACTGTTACTCTAAATGAAATGAATCATCGTCACATAATATAAAATAACAAAAATTGAATATATCTAGACACACAAACATTATACGTGATGTTTTAGCAACATTTTCGTTACTAAAAGGTCTATACGGAAACGCTTTCAGTGTAATGACTGATACATAATTATAGCTGTAAGCTATAAGCGAACACTGCTTTATTTACAACACAGTTTTATAACGCAGTTAAACTAACGTTGTATTATTTATGGAGGATTTTAAGTTGTACAATGCGATTAGTAAAATAATAATTCTAAATTAGCCTGAAACGATCACGTTATTTATTTGTTAGATTTTGTAGTTTGATTCCTGACACTGATTGGTTATTAAAACAGATGTTCAGAAACCATCCAATGAAACAGTGATTTTCAGGTCAGTGTATGGATGAGTGGGACTGCAGTGGCAGATGTGTTTTCTCAGGAATTTCCTCCACCCACATCCTCCACATCCTCATTGATTATTAAGCTGTGGCTGTTTATTTCAGCTCCACAGCCGTCGGCTGATATCAGAGCAGATTAAACACCGAATCAAACGTGCAGGGCTGATTTATTATATCTTGGATCAGAGAGTCTTGAAAAGGAAACCTAAATGTTCAGAGATTCAGATTATTTTAATGTATCTCCTTATGAAGGATTATTTTTAAATGATTTTAAGTGATCTATAAATGAACTGTGTCTATTAGAGTTTTAAAAATCATATCATTCGTCCTGATAGAAATGTTATCATACATGTATAAATTATTACTGATATTGCGGTGTCCGCGTTACGCAGTTTAAAGTCATGTTTGCCTTATTTTACAACCATAAACCTAAAAGTAACCAATATTAATTTTGTTAGCTGCACTGTCACTAACTGTTATTTTAGCATTTTTAGAATTAAAAATGAGGACAAAGTACAGAAACGTATTATTATAACAATAATAATAATAATAATTATTATTAGTAGCAGTAGTAGTAGTATATTTTTTAATTTTTTTATTTATTATTATTATTATTATTATTATTATTATTATTATTATTATTATTATTACTGGTATTACTATTTCTAGAATTATTCATAACAACAACAACAACATAAATAATAATAATAATAATAATAATAATAATAATAATAATAATAATAATAATAATAATAATAATGGTGATATATGCTCTAATTGAACGCGTAATTTAATATTAAATAAAAAAAACATTTATATTATATATAAATATTCAATAAAAGTACTAAGTATACAAGATAAAAGTATCTCTAAATTGTGCTGAGCTGCATCACATCAGCCCCAATGAGCCGTAATAAAATGAGGAGCATTTCTGGATGAGCAGCAGACAGTAGATCACTAGCAGGAGTGCTTTATAATTGGCTAATTTGTCTCTCCATCAGATATCGTTCTAATCGCCCTGCGCAATTTTACATAAGACAACGAAGATCTAAAGAAATCACGCCGTACAATTAATCTGCGTAGCCCGTACCTTTGATTGGACTTAAGCACTATTTATGGTCGAACTGAGAAGGTTAGTGAATAATAAAGGCCATAAGGCTGGAAAAAATACACTGTCCGGCTCAATTCATTAGCAATAAAACACACTCGGATCGAGCTTGATGTACTTACATTGTCAGTGGTAATGGGTCATAGAGCAAATGTGTCTTTTTTCTTTTTTTTCTTTTTTTTTGTCAAATCACGAAACAATGATTTTCTACAGTAAGACGCGTCACTAATAGCTCTACAATAAGAGCTTGATGGAGTGCGCCTTTGTTCCAGTGACGTCCCGCCGCGCGTCCTCCAATCACGGCGCGCTCTCACTTAGACGCTGGCCAATGGGAAGTGCGCGCTCGCAGGTGGCGGCGCGGTTATCAGCGCTCGGGGCTGAGACCGCCGCAGAGCCGCAAGTCAATTTAGCAAAGTGCGTGGAACCGTAACGAGCGTCGTGAGAGCCGCCGAAGCCGCAGTGCGCCTCCTGCCGAGAGGACCGACGCTCAGCCAGCGCGCTCCCCACAGACGCACTTTAGACCCCGAGGAGCGCTCGCCTTTTAAACCAAGATTTCGCGTTTGCAAACTTTTTTTCCTTTCTTTTCCCAACCCCCCCTCCCTCCCTCGAGTCTCCAGCTGCGCCCTCGGTGTTGGATGACCCGGGATAAAAGTTGGCTCGCGTTCTGAGGACTACAGCACTTTGCCCCGACTGCACTTTTTGCGCCTGTTCACTTTCTTCCCGGGCTTCTTTAAGGGGTTCATGCTCACAAATGTTAGCTGTGGGGCAAATGGATGCTAACAGGCAGAGCGCTTTCGTGCTGGGCAGCACACCGCTGGCTGCACTGCACAACATGACCGAGATGAAGAGCTCGCTGTTCCCCTACACGCTGCAGAACCCCGCCGGCTTCAAGGCGCCATCCCTCACCAACCTGAACTCACAGTTGTCGCTCGGGACGCCGCACGGAATTAGCGACATCCTGGGGAGGCCCATCACCACGGCGGGACAGCTTCTGTCCAGTTTTCCACGGATAAACGGCTTGGCCACTTCTGCCGGGATGTACTTTAACCCCGCCGCCGTGTCGCGCTACCCCAAGCCGCTGGCCGAGCTGCCGGGCAGGGCGCCCATCTTCTGGCCGGGGATGGTGCAGAGTTCGCCGTGGAGAGAACCCAGACTACCCTGTCCTGGTGAGCACAACATCCATCTTGTAAAACATGTTCATCCTGAAAAAAAGGGGAGGGGAGAGGTGGCCTGCATGACCAAAACATCAACCTTAAAACAATGACGCATTAAATCAGCACCATTCATAATAATAATAATATGATTATTAATTTCTCTTTAGAATTAAATCATTTGTTAACCATCTTCATTGGCAACAGTAACCATAACCTCGTCGCATGTCTTCTTTTTCTTAATTTCTTAATGCTTCTTTAATTTTTTTTATTGTGATTTTAGTGCTGTAACACTGCCAAACTTCATAACTTATTCCCAATTTAGTTGAATCTTAATTTACTTGAATTGTTATTGATCTCATTTATTTTGGTCTTATGCTGCATGTGAAGTCTTTAGGCTTTCAGAGAACGACACCTAGTCCTAATAACTCAATGCATTGTTGTTGTTGTTTTTATTTTATTTTTAGGACAATCGGGTCTCATGTTGGACAAAGACGGGAAGAAGAAGCACTCCAGACCTACGTTTTCGGGACAGCAGATTTTTGCCCTGGAGAAAACCTTCGAACAGACCAAATACCTGGCGGGTCCTGAGAGAGCGCGTCTGGCTTATTCACTGGGAATGACTGAGAGTCAAGTCAAGGTATGCAGTACAGTTCTGATTCGAATCCTAGGTCCATCTAGGTCCGTTTTAAGTCCTGTGATTGTAACTTTGTGTTTTAAAGTGTGACAAAACATCTAAAGGCTAATTATATATATATATATATATATATATATATATATATATATATATATATATATATATATATATATATATATTAGCCTTTAGATGTTTTGTCACACTTTAAAACACATTAAGTATATATATATATATATATATATATATATATATAAATAATATGTATATTATAGGCAAATATAGTAATAAAATATTTAAATATTATATATATATATATATATATATATATATATATATATATATATATATATATATATATATATATATATATATTTATATATTTATATTTAAAGGCAAATACAATAATAATAATAATAATAATAATAATAATACTGTTTTGACTGTCATTGGTTGTTAGGTTTTTGGTATGTACCTTTGTGCTGATAATTAAGATAAGATACCCTAAGATGAGATATGCCTTTATTGATCCATCCCACAATGATGAAATCCCCAATTAAATTCGAATTATAATAATAAACAGGCTATTTATAAAGCATGAGATGTTTTAGATAAAATCTTGAGGTCCTATAGTACCAGGTAATTTCCCATGTTTTTTTTTTTTTTTTGGGTGTTACCCTTCATCCCCCAGCAACTTTACCTAAGAAACTTTTCTCCATCAACAGGTCTGGTTTCAGAACCGACGGACCAAGTGGCGCAAGAAGCACGCGGCGGAAATGGCGAGCGCAAAGAAGAAGCACGACTCAGAAACGGAGAAAATGAAGGAGAGCTCCGACAACGAGGACGACGACGAGTACAACAAGCCCCTGGATCCCAATTCGGACGACGAGAAAATCACAAGACTGCTGAAAAAGCACAAGTCTGCCAGCCTGGCGCTGATGAGCCCCAGCAGCAGCAGCTCGGACACGTTGTGATGGCGCGCCATGGCGCACGGACGCTCGCTTTCTGAACCACTGAAGCAGGGTAACTCCGCGGCCGCCGGCCCCTCACTGCTGGCCAACCGCAACTCAGATGTATATATTTTCTACCGACTAAATTATGTTCTAAACGACGGAAGGACGTGCTGACCGTGCACTCGTCCTGCTGGGACAGAGCTCATCCCTGCCGCGGCAGAAAAAGAAACTTGGCCCACACGGTCGTGAAGGACGCGCACGAGCGCAGCGGCTGTAAATTGTCTGTAGATATAATTTGTTCTAACCGTTTTAACAATATCCTCTCCGACCGCTTCTTTACATCTCAAGGACTTTTCTGTCGCATCATCCACATTGTAAAACTGATCCATGATGGAGCGTTAAAAACGGAATGAAGAGAATATTATTACTTCCGTGCTGAAGTAAGAAAACGTTTGTATTATCAATAAATTATTTAACAAGCTTATGCTTTTAAACGTGTTTACAGAATTGTCCTTGTTTTTATACATATTAAGTTGTTTTATGTACGACAGATTTACAGACAGAAACTTTCAAAATTGCACTATATATATATATAATCAATCTCACATTTAATATTACATTTTGCCGAGTAATATATGTAAAAAAAAAAGTTTCCTATGCAAAGTTTTATGACAAGATATAAATTTGCTAACTTTAAAAAAAGTGTGTATATATATACACACCCACACACCCACTCTCTTAAAATAAGCCCAGATTTGTATCTTGTTCAGTTAGTTAATAATATTTACACACAGTAATATGTGCACACGTGTACCAACGAATAAACGAGTATGATAACCAAAAATAAGAATAATTTAATTAACAATGAATAAAAAGCAACATTCTAAAGTTTTTTTTTTAAATGCGCAATATCAAATAACGCAACAGGTGACATAGAAAAAAGTTTAATTTGCATTTTAAACTGGTCCTGCACGTTTTTAATAGATATGTATCAAAACATAAACCCACAGCCTACTTCTAAACGTATAACTGGATACAAACAAAAAATAGATAAATAGACTAAATTAATAAAATAGGATCCTAATTCGTACAAAGGATATTTACCCTTTTTTAATCGCATGAGCGTCACTTTGCACTAAAATAAATCCAAATGGCCAAAGTCATTCTGATGAACCCGTTAAAATGATGCGCCAGAAACTGTAACATAATTTGTAATAGTTTGATTCCTCTTGTTTTTTAAAACTCTTTTCGTTGAGATAAAGAATATGGACTAAAATGGTGAACAGCACTGATTTTCAATGGTATACGCATTCAGTCTTGATTTTAAATATTCATTCATTCATTCATTATCTTCCGCTTATCCTCTATTAGGGTCACGGTGGGGTTCCCCATGCCCATCCAGGGGAGAACGTCTCGGGCGCTGGGCAGATAGACCCAGGACAGGGCGCCAATCCATCGCTGGGCACACACTCACTCACACATACACACTCTAAATTGGGCAATTTTGAGAATTCAATTAACTTGATCCATGTTTTTTGGACTGTGGGAGGAAACCGGAGAACCCGGAGGAAAC
>JAFMOD010000337.1:272074-284574 GCA_019802435.1 Corydoras maculifer
ATATATATATATATATATATATATATATATATATATATATATATATATATATATATATATACACACATGAGCACACACTTGCACGCACCCTCACACAGACACATATAACTAGATATATACATGCATATACATATATATATATATATATATATATATATATATATATATATATATATATATATACACACACACACAAACCATGCGCAAACATACATATACACACCATACGCAAACATACATATACACACAAACATATGCACACACACACACTCACACACGCAAACCATATGCAAACATACACACGCACACACAAATACACAGACACATATAACTACATATATACATACATACAACACACACAAACACACATACAAACACACACACCATGCGCAAACATACATACATACACACAAACATATACACAAATACATACACACATACACACAAGTACTCACACACAAACACACACGTGTGTATGTGCTTTTATTAATTAAAAAGGTGATAAATGAAAAATGTAAAATAATATATTAAAATAACAAATTTAGTCTCTCTATTTGTATACAAGGTGTCCACAACACGCCCAGAATGTGTCACCAACTGAGAATCACTGCTCTCTCTTTCTCTATATATATAGTGTGTGTGTGTGTGTGTGTGTGTGCGCCCAGAGATAGATTAGCACTCTGTCCTGGATGTATCTGTCCAATGCCCAAAACGTACTTCCCTGGATGTGCCCTCACTCCCCCTCCCCCATCCATGACCATAACACAGAACATAGTATTAATCGGAAAATAATGAAGAAACCTATATTACGTAAGTGAATGAGTAAGTGAGTTATAACAAGTTGTTGGTGATGCATCATCACATTATAAAGAGTAAAACAACAATGTGTTAACTGATGACTACATAAAGTGTCAAGTGCTCTTTTAACCTTTACTGAAACGTTTCTTACTCTGAAAACAAACCATTACAAATGCAATAGAACGCAGTCATGAGGATGCCTATGAAGAGAAAGGCCATTTTATTTTCAATAGCTCAGTACAATGCCCCCTTTCAGTGTTCTCTGATATACATCACTACCACAAACATAACCCACTCCATTTAACCCGGTGTCATAATGTAGGTCGGTTTAATGCCTCAGTGCCATTCATTGACTGTAAAGATTATTGTAATGACAAACGGGATACAGTTGTGTCATTCATTGCTTGATGGGAGTCCAGATGCTGAAGAACAATACTCCAGATCTATTTCTATTCTTTCTTTTTTTGCCAGTGCTCTGTACAGCCTCATTAGACAACGTTGACGTCACTGCTCTGGAGTGAACAGACACATTGAGTGGGCTGTAGTGAAATTCAATCACATCCTTAAATGTTACACACACGTACAGACGTCCAGAGGCCATCTGACCCACAGTGTTCCATTCATCAGTTTCATTAACTTATTCGCTAACTATTTCACTAATAGATTATTTTGTTGAAGCGTTTTTTTGGCACCTTTTATTACTTGTTTGGGTCATTTTTTTTGTTGTCAAATTTAAATAATCAATTTATTTGTCGGTGGCAAACTGGCTATGTCCGTCATTCATTCATTCATTATCTCCCACTTTATCCTCTATTAGGGTCGCGGTGGGGTTCCCCATGCCCATCCAGGGGAGAACATTTCGGGCGCTGGGCAGATAAGCCCAGGACAGGGCGCCAATCCATCGCTGGGCACACACTCACTCACACAGACACACTCTATATGGGGCAATTTTGAGAATTCAATTAACTTGATCCATGTTTTTTATCTGTGGGAGGAAACCGGAGAACCCGGAGGAAACCCATGCAGACACGGGAAGAACATGGAAACACCACCCAGATGGGGATTTGAACCAGGAATCCTTAGCGCTGAGAGGCGAACGTGCTAACCACTAAGCCACCGTGCCGCCCTATATATATATATATATATATATATATATATATATATATATATATATATATATATATATATATATATATATATATATATATATATATATATATATGCATACACAAGAAACCATTTAGACGCGGGAAGAACATGCAAACTCCACACAGATAGGACCCAGGCTTGGGAATCGAACCCTTGAGCTGGACCTTCTTGTTGTGAGGCAGGAAAACTCATGTCGAGGTGCAACATTGCGATGGCACTCAGGTCTACAAAGACTAAATCAGGTTCAGAATGGTGGCGTTGTGCGGGAACCTTGCAATAGCCGTTCAATCGTTCCTTTAACCGCACCTACACATTCTTCATTCGCTCCCTGAGGGTCATCAGGCAGCTCATCCTCATACAGCCGCCGATTTTCGGGAATGTATGCTAAAGTGTTGTATTCAGCGCTCTACTACCCATGCTGCTGCTCTTTGTCAGTAAATGGTGAAGAGATAACATAAGGCCACCTCTGACCCCTCCTGCCCTCACCTTTAGGTCCGAACCTTCAGCACGGCACTCCCGGTCTAGACTTTACAAACAGGAATACTTGGGCCTGGAGCCAGCCACAGGGTAAGAGCATAATTCTTTGACGTACATATTACCTTGTCCCTTCCTTTCCCACTGTGTCCTCCTCTGAAAAGGAGCCTTTGAACGGGTAATAGGAAGTGAGGCATCCCCAGGTCGATCATCTCTCTACCCTCACGTCCATTTCCAGTAACTCAGTTAGTTTGAGAATGAATAGAAAGTGCTTCCTATGGTTTCTTATTGTCCTCTCAATTCCCCCAGGCCAAATCGTCCATTCAATTTCACTATTGATTTTACATAGAGAGGACTACAATGAAATCGTACAACTTCGGAGCTAACTGCATCCCCTGTGAATCAATTGGAATATGTCAGCCAATGAGAGCTGTAACAGGATTACGCACTGACATGACTGTAAAATAACTTACTCCAGCGCGTGGGCATGCGCTTATTAGGAAGGGAACAAACCATAATGACGTCAATACTTATGACTTATAATTACTTTTAAATAATATTTTGACTACTGTTCTTATACCCAGAGGAGTGTGTCCACCATATTTAACCCATCCGTGAGGTTAATATCACATCAGTAATGTGAGCATGTGTCTGGAGCGGTGGGCAGCCCTGTATACGGCACCCAAGGAGTAATTGGGGTTAGGTGCTTCAGCCGTAGTACTTGGGGGGACTGGGAATCGAACCGGGTACCTTCACAAGGCTGGTTCCTTAACAAAATCCTATAATTGCCCTACAATCATTATGTTACATTACATTGGGTCATTTGGCCTACATTTTTATCCAAAGCGACTTACTAGGTGAGCACAGGGTTCATCACAACATCCCTGGAGCAATGAGGGTTAAGGGTCTTGCTCAAGGACCCACATTGGTAACTTCAGTGGACCTGGGATTTAAACCTCCAACCTTCAGCTTGATAGCCCAACGCCTTAACCACTGAGCTTCCGTGCCCCTATAATCAAATATAGCCTTTAAATTAGAATACAACTTCATTGAGCATGTGTCTGGAGCGGTGGGCAGCCCTGTATATGGCACCCAAGGAGTAATTGGGGTTAGGTGCTTCAGCCGTAGTACTTGGGGGGACTGGGAATCGAACTGGGTACCTTCACAAGGCTGGTTCCTTAACAAAAGCCTACAACTGCCCTATAATCAACTGCCCTTTAAATTAAAATACAGTCATAGCAAAAGGTATCAGAATCATCCATTTAATTTCACTATTGATTTTATATCGGGGCGGCACGGTGGCTTAGTGGTTAGCATGTTCTCCTCTCAGCACTATGGATTCCAGGTTCGAATCCCAATCTGGGTGGAGTTTCCATGTTCTCCCTGTGTCCGCATGGGTTTCCTCCAAGTCAATTGAGTTCTCCAAATTGCCCCATATAGAGTGTGTCTGTGGGAGTGAGTGTGTGTCCAGTGATAGATTGGCACCCTGTCCTGGGTGTATCTGCCCAGCGCCCGAGACGTTCTCCCCTGGATGGGCATGAGGAACCAATGAGAGCCGTAACAGGATTACTCACTGACATGACCGTACAATAATTTACGCCAGCGCGTTGGTATGCGTCACCGCTGGCATCTGGAGATTCGGACGCCTTTGACCTTTTAGTTAATTATTATCACTCGCTTCCGTTCCGATCCCCACTCAACCCAGACCGCCCCGCCCCGCCCCACATCATCGGGCGTCAGCTGATATCGGTGGCATTCCCTGGACAGCACGGGTGTCAATGCAGTAATCTGATCTGCCCGCAGTTTACCCTTCAGAGGAATTGATGAATGAACGCATCTGATTGACGCAGAACTTCTGGCTCCAGGGCCAGCGTTGGCAAGAGAGGGCCAAATTCCACACGCTCTTGCCTCGCCGCTTAGCCATGTCAAGGGCCAAAAACTACACAAGACTCCTGTGTAAAGCCGGCTCTGTGAATTGTGCATCATGTACTACATTCCTTTAAAGAAAACTTTCGCCGTGTGTGCCACCAGAGGAGGATTAGGACACTTGTCTTTAGACCTCAGGTGTCAGTGTTATGTGGATGTGAGCAGGCATGAGTTGGTTTAGAGTACGCTCTCACATGTCCAGAATCCAGGATGGTATTTATCTACAGATGGTTCCTTTAATCTTATATTTAAAATGCACATCTGGAGAGTCATGTAAGGGGAGGATGAGTATGAAAGCTTATTAGGGAGGGAACAAACTGTAACGACGTCAATAGCTATGACTTATAATTACTTTAAAGTAATATTTTGACTACCGTTTTTATACCCAGAGGATGTGTCCTCCATATTTAACCCCTCCATGCAGTTAAACACACATGTATACACACGTGAGCACGTGTCTGGAGCGGTGGGCAGCCCTGTATATGACACCCAGGGATTATTTGAGGTTAGGTGCTTCAGCCGTAGTACTTGGAGGGAATTTGACTGGGAATCGAACTGGGTACCTTCACAAGGCTGGTTCCTTAACAAAAGCCTACAACTGCCCTATAATCAACTGCCCTTTATATTAAAATACATAGCAAATAGTAAAAATAGTAATAATCAGCATTTAACATACTGGCTCACTATTAAGTCCTGACATTATCTTCCACTTTATCCTCTATTAGGGTCACGGGGGGGTTCCCCATGCCCATCCAGAGGACGTTTCGGGGCGCTGGGCAGATACCCAGGACAGGACGCCAATCTCTCACTGGGCACACACTCACACACACACACACACACACACACAGACACATTCTATATGGGGTAATTTCAATTGACCTTGATCCATGATTTTGAACTGTGGGAGGAAACCGGAGAACCCAGAGGAAACCCACGTGGACACAGGGAGACCACGGAAACTCCACCTAGATCGGGATTCCCTAGTGCTGAGAGGAGAACATGCACCTAAGCCACCGTGCTGCTATTGTGTCTTAATTAAACTGAGATTGTAACTCATTATCTTCCTCTTTATCCTATAGTAGGGTCGCGGGGGGGGGGGTCCCAATGCCCATCCAGGGGTGAACGTTTTGGGCACTGGGCAGATACACCCAGGACAGGGCGCCAATCTATCGCCGGGCACACAGACATGCACACAAACACACTCTTTATGGGGAAATTTGGAGAACTCAATTGACTTGATCCATGTTTTTGGACTGTGGGAGAAAACCGGAGAACCCGGAGGAAGCCCACGCGGACACGGGGAGAACATGGAACTCCACCCAGATGGGGATTCGAACCGGGAATCCCTAGTGCTGAGAGGAGAACATGCCACTAAGCCACCGTGCTGCTATTGTGTCTGAATTAAACTGAGATTCGAACTTTTTTAAAAAAAAGCACTTAAAAGTAAAGTTTGCTATTTTGCCTACAGTGCTTACAGACATCATCTCTCTTGCTTCCTATATTTTTCAAAAATAACATGCTGCGCTTATACGAAAGTGAAGCGCAATGTCACTAATTTTACGGCTGGACAAACGGCTCAGCCAATCAGATTTAAGGATGTTTTGTAAAAAAGGAAACATGTTAAGAGTGTAAAACAGTTTTGGGGTTAAAGACTGATGAAATCACTTGACTTCTCAATCAATCAGATTGTGAGGTGGGAGGATTTACGGAGGCAGTTGTAGGCTTGTAGTTAAGGACCCAGTCTAACGACTTGAGGGTACCTGGTTCGATTATCAGTCTTAGCAAGTACTATGGCTGAAGTGCCCTTGGAAAGGCATCTAACCCAATGGCTGCCCACCGCTTTGGCCATGTGTGCTCACTTTGCCCAGTGTGTGTGGTGTGTGTGGTGGGTGTAATGAATCCTGTATTTCGAATGAGTCTCCCACTGAACCTCGGTTCTCACAAGCTTTCTTTTCACTACACCAGGGACTTTTCTTTGCCACCTTCTCTTTGCCATGTTCTTTGAGGGCTCAGGTTTAGAACTCTGTAAAGTGGCTTTGAGACAATGCACTTTTGTAAGAAAAAAAAAAAAATTATGCTTTTATCTAAAGCTATTTACATGTATCTCAATCTGATGAATAAGGCATCTGTGGGCAGTTGTAGGATTGTGTGTGAGGAACCTCATCCTCATCCTTGCATCCTGAAGACCCCTGGTTCGATTCCCGGTCCCACCAAGTACAATGGCTGACGTGCCCTTGGGCAAGGCACCTAACCCCAATTGCTTCCAGGGTGCTGTATATAGGGCTGCCCACTGCTCCGGGCACGTGTGCTCACTTCACTCAGTGTGTGTGTGTGTGTGTGTGTGTATTCATCTGTGTGTAAGTACAGCAGGCAAAACAGATCCCTTTTCTTTACAATTAAAGGCAAGATCCATGCTCAAGACCTGTATGAGTAACTTCAGTAGACTCGGGATTTGAACCCCGAACCTTAAAATCAATAGGCATATATCGTAACCACTGAGCTAAGTGATTGAAGGTGCATTCAGAAAGGATAGTTCAGAGCTATTTAATGGTTTTAAGAGTGATGTGTGTTAATGTGTGTGTGTGTGTGTTAATTCGTCCGTGCCCTCTTGCAATAACCTCACAGATGGTCAGGGGTGTTTCAGGGCTGTCTATGTGATAGAGAACAATCACTGATTGCTTGATTGCTCAAGAAGCACAAAGTGTAGATGATGAGGTATGTGTGTGTGTGTGTGTGTGTGTGTGTGTGTGTGTGTGTGTGTGTACACAGCCTGTTTAACTAAGCTTCTCACCGCTGACAAAAACAAGGCTTGTAACAGACACTCCTCTCATCGAATGAAATTTTATACCCTTCTTAATTGCTCGGGATCTTTGATTCATCTGCGCGTCCTCTCGGGGCGTTTAGCCGTTTGTCTGAGCGCCGCCGATGATTTCGATTATATACCGACGGATGAGAGCAAGAGTCACACGGTGTAAAAGCCCCATAAATCCACCTGTCACTTATGCAAAGCCATGTAAATGGAACTGGTTGATTAAGACACAGTTGGGTAAAAACACACACACACGCGCGCGCACACACACACACACGCGTGCGTGCACGCCAGTAGACCTGTACGCACACACCCCGCCACCCCTCCTCACACCAGTCAGTGGAGCAGTTTATCAAGTAATTATTGTTTGATTACAGCGTTTCATTATCTACACTGATTGAGTCAGCGCTGACGCCAAAGGTCAAGCACCATTAGCGGCGCGATGCTCCAGCCCGCCGCGCTGGGAACTACCGGTCCCGCGCCACCGTTCTGAAAGGCCTAATTGTACATTCAATTGTTTGAGGAACGGTAAACGCGGAGAACCCATCCATTTATCATCTTCCGCTTTATACTATACCAGGGTTGTGGGGGGGGGTTCCCCATGCCCATCCAGGGGAGAACGTTTCGGGCGCTGGGCGGTCACACCCAGGACAGGGCGCCAATCAATTGCTGGAAACACACTCACTCAGACATGCACACACACACACTCTATATGGGGCAATTTGGAGAACTCAATTGACTTGATCCATGTTTTTGGACTGTGGGAGGAAACCGGAGAACCCGGAGGAAACCCACGTGGACACGGGGAGAACATGGAAACTCCACCCAGATGGGGATTCGAACCGGGAATCCCTAGCGCTGAGAGGAGAACATGCTAAACACTAAGCCACCGTGCCACCACGCAGAGAACCGTCATGATTAAATACGAATTCAAGTGGAGGAAGACATCTCTATCTCCAATACAAGCACAGACGAGCACATAACTTTAAAAGAGATTAATGTGTGTGTGTGTGTGTGTGTGGGGGGGGATTCACGGCGCCAAGTGTTTAGCATGTTCTCCTCTCAGCGTGTCGATCCAGGTTGATATCCTGATCTGGGTGGAGTTGCCATGTTCTCCCCATGTCCATCTCCGGGTTCTTCGGATTCCTCCCACAGTCCAAATAGATGGATTCAAGGTGAATAGGATGCTCTAAATTGCCCCATATAGTCTTATATATCTCTATAGTGATTGTCTGCCCCATGGTGGATTGGCGTCTTGTCCTCAGAGTATCTGCCCACCACCCGAAACATTCTTCCCGGGATGGGCATGGGGCAAAAGCAACCCCCCTAACCCCCCGCCCACTGCCACCCCAGTAGAGGATTATGTGAAAGATAATGAGATGAGAATTCAGCATGTGTTTCATTGATCTACAAAAGTTAATGTGTTTAATAAATTGGCAAGTAATTATCAGGAGCGTTAAAAAGACAAGAGCTTATCATTGCAGAGGGGTTGAAGATGAAGAAGGTGAGAAAAGGGCAGCTGAGGAAGATAGTCATACCTGGGTGGGAAGGCAATGTCCAGCTCATGAAGCCGATCCTTAAATACATTTCGCTCTTTGTCAAACTCTAATAGCTGCAAGAGAAGAACACAAAAGAACTTGAGATCAGTCTTGTTTCTTAGCCACTCGACAGCTTAGATAACAACGATACTGTACGAAACTGTACACACCCAAAGTATGTTGCCCAGATGTTGGTGGCAGTTACTATACGTGATACAATTGATAACTTTAATAGGTTTGGGTTGTTTAAAACAAGTGGAGACACAATCTGAAGCAGTGCAGGAGCTTAAATCTGTAATGTTCAGGACAACTGAATGTATACTGAACATAATGTGTGTGTGTCCTATACTATATCTAAAGGGCAGCACGGTGGCTTAGTGGTTAGCATGTTCTCCTCTCAGCGCTGGAGATTCCTGGTTCGAATCCCAATCTGGGTGGAGTTTCTATGTCCACACAGACACATAGAGACATAGACAAGCCAGAGACACACACACACACACACACACACACCCCCCCCCCCCCCCCCCCCCCCCCCCCCCCCCCCCCCCCCCCCCCCCCCCCCCCCCCCCCCCCCCCCCCCCCCCCCCCCCCCCCCCCCCCCCCCCCCCCCTGTATTCATCCACATAATGGGTTTGTTGCTCTGCAACATCACTAATTGTTGTGTTGTGTGTCTGTGTGTAGCGGTTATTATTCGTGCAGGCACTGGTGTGTACAGGATGCCTGGGCAGTTCAGGAGGGGAAATAAGCAGCATCCATCACATTACCAGATTTGGAGGTACATGCTCACACCTCCTTTTACATTATGTACACTGAATGCTTGAGCGCATTTCTGAAAAGAGCTCCGTGTCTGTCCAACAGAAGGACACGGTGAGGGGACAAGGGACCTGCAGCAGAGACTTCGACGACACAGGAATCAGATTTCTGCTTTGCATTTGCATTATGTGCATTTGTATGATGCACATTAAAATAAAAGAAATGTAGGATTTCATATAAATTATTAGATTAGATTAGATTAGATTAGATCCAACTTTGCCAATGTAAACAAGTACAGAGTCAACGAAATGCAGTAACATCTAACCAGAAATGCAAGATAGACATTGTTTACATCCATCCATGTATGGGGGGGGGGAGGGGGGGGTTCCCCATGCCCATCCAGGGGAGAATGTTTCGGGCACTGGGCAGACACACCCAAGACAGGGTGCCAATCTATCACTGGGCACACACTCACTCACACACACACACACACTCTATATGGGGCAATTTGGACAATTTAATTGACTTGATCCATGTTTTTGCGACTGTGGGAGGAAACCGGAGAACCCGGAGGAAACCCATGCGGACACGGGAAGAACATGGAAACTCCACCCTGATTGGGATTCAAACCCGGAACCGCTAGTGCTAAGAGGAGAACATGCTAACCACTAAGCCACTGTGCCACCCAGGTTTAATTTATAAACGTTTATTTAAAACCAAATTACTAACAAACTCTTCTGTGATGTAATCTAGTCTGGGTTTTAACGTAAACATCAATCACTGAGTAACCGGATTCAGGTTTCTCTAACAATCAAAATCCAATCTAGTGGCCAAATTTCAGAACATAAAACTTCACCAAGTTTGGGATTCGAACCTGGATTCACAGCGCTGGGTGGTGGACATGCTCACCACTACTTCACGGTGCCGCCCTGAATAAAGTTTAACACTACATTTCCATCCAGCCATTATCTTCCGCTTAATCGTATACTAGGGTCGTACGGGGGTTCCCCATGGCCATCCAGTGGAGAACGTTAGGCATTAGGCAGATACTGATTGGACTGTGGGAGGAAACCTGAGAACGAAGAAAACCCACACGGACATGGGATTGGGATTTTAACCTGGACCCCCGGTGCTGAAAGGCGAACATGCTAACCACTACGCCACCGTGCCGCCATTGTGTCTTAATTAAACTAAATGATGTGACTGTCTGATTGTGGGCAGTAAAAACTGACTCTCCTCCAAATTCAAGGACTGGCATTACTAATCCGTCCTGTGCAGTTTATCAACCGCCAATGACCTTGAGGCTCAAAGGGGCAAACCCGGCATCACAGACAAGGGTCTAGATGAGGGACGTCCAGCCAGAAATAAAACAGAACTGTCAGCATCAGCTCCGAGTGCGTGGTCTGCCTGAATAGGTCGCAGAGTTTAAATCACGCCGCTTTTGATTGGTATGGGCTCGGGCTTTTCTGGAAAACTGCACAGTGAAATGTCCCCGGTTCTCTGGTGGCCCATTGCAATGTCCCTTACCATAATTGTGCTTTGATTTATACTTTGTCAAATTCAGCCCTCACAACTGCCGGCTGCCATTAAATGCCATCAATAAAAAGGCAGGTGAGAGGTCATTTAATTTGATTTTCACACCGCACACGTGGCCGCAGCGAAGGGCCGATGTGATCTTAAACTTATGAGTCATTATGTTGTGTTTAAGCCATATACCATCCATCCATCCATTATCTTCCGCTTTATCCTCTAGTAGGGTCGTGGTGGGGGGAGGGGGGGCGTTTCGGGCGCAGGGCAGATACACCCAGGACAGGACACCAATCCATCGCTGGGCACACATTCACTGACACAGACACACTCTATATGGGGCAATTTGGAGAACTCAATTGACTTGATCCATGTTTTTGGACTGTTTTTGGACTGAACCCGGAGGAAACCCACGCAGGCACAGGGAGAACATGGACACTCCACCCAGTTTGGGATTCGAACCGGGAATCCTTAGCACTGAGAGGAGAACATGCTAACCACTAAGCCACCTTCCCACCCCTCCAAGTCACTCCTCACCCCTATATGCATGTCAAGCTGGGATCTGTGATATATTCATTCATTCATTCATTCATTATCTTCCGCTTTATCCTCTATTAGGGTCGCGGGGGGGTTCCTCATGCCCATCCAGGGGAGAACGTTTTGGGCGCTGGGCAGATAGACCCAGGACAGGGCGCCAATCCATTGCTGGGCACACACTCACTCACACAGACACACTCTATATGGGGCAATTTGGAGAATTCAATTGACTTGATCCATGTTTTTGGACTGTGGGAGGAAACCGGAGAACCCGGAGGAAACCCACGCAGACATGGGGAGAACATGGAAACTCCACCCAGATGGGGATTCGAACCGGAAATCCCTAGTGCTGAGAGGAGAACATGCTTACCACTAAGCCACACCTCTGTGATATATTTAAAAAAAAAAAATACCCCTTAGTGGTGAACCATGGGCAATAGTCAGAAATTGATAGTAACAAGGGATTGATGGCAGCTACACCAACTTGCATTCTCTCATCTCATCTCATCTAAATGGGGGGAAAGGGGGTTAAGGGAGTGCCCCATGCCCAACCAGAACCTTTTGGTCAGTGCGCCAATCCATTGCTTTATGCATTATGTTTATAAGCCGTGACATCAGATAACATGAGAAGACAGAGATTCCCTAGACCCAACAAGAACGGGACTTTCATGCAATACCGGCGACCCCCATGTGGGGGGGGGGGTGTTTTCCCCATGACCATCCCGGGGAGAGCATTTTCAGCGCTGGGCAGATACACCCAGGACAGAGCGCCAATCCATCAATGGGCACACTCCCACACACAGATGCTGCAAAGGGGCAATTTAGAGCAGCTATGTTACCTTAAATCCATGTTTTTGGACTGTGGGAGGAAACTGACGAACCCGGAGAACACCCACATGGGGAGAACATGACAACTCCACCAAGGTCCCCAGAGCTGGGAGACAGATGTCCGAGCATGTAAAATAAGCCACTGCAAGCCCCATACACAA